>PVJI01014703.1:0-43004 GCA_004026765.1 Micronycteris hirsuta
TTTTTAGAGAGAGGGGAAGGAAGGGTGAAAGAGAGGAAGAGAAACAGCAATGTATGGTTGCCTCCCACATGGCCCTCACTGGGGACCCGGCCTGCAACCCAGGCATGTGCCCTGACTGGGAATCGAACTGGGATCGTTTGGTTCCCAGCCCGCGCTCAATCCACTGAGCTACACCAGCCAGGGCTGAGTGAAATTATCTTTGTTCATGACTGGGGCTGACCTGTAACTTGTTTTTAAGAAGCTCTTTCAGGTTTTGGTTTTAAGATTGTAATGGCTTCATCAGTAAGCTGTGAATATTTTCTCTTTTCTATTCCTTGGAAATGTCTATATAAGATTGTAGTTATTTCTTTTTTTAAATGTTTGGAAGTATTCATTGGTGAAGCCACCTGGGCCTGGACATTACTTAGTGGAAGGTTTTTATTTATAAATTCAATTTATTTAAAATATATAGGACTATTATGATCAGGTATTCTTCTTGTGTTGGTTTTAGTAAATTGCATATTTTCTAGGTATTTAATATAAATTTCCATATGTATTTCCATAAAATTGCCATAATCCTCTTATCTTGTTAGTTTATAGAGTCCGTAGTGACATCTTTTTTATTGTGATATTGGTAATTTGTGCTTTATTTATTATTTTTCCTAGAGGATTAGCCATTTTATTGGTCGTTTCAAATAACTATTTTAAACTTTTTTCTATATTATAAATTTGTTTTCTATTTCTTTTTTCTCTTGACTTATGCATTTATTTGGGTGGGGTGATTGATTTGATTCTCTTTTTTTCTGGCTTTTTGAAATGGATGGATGCTCAGATAATTGATTTTTAACTTTGATTCTGTATATATAATCTTTGTGTTTTCTCCTTGGCTTTACTGTAGCTACATCCCACAAGTTGTTATATTTTCAATATTATTCAGTTCAAAATACTTTTAGTTAAAATATGAGATCCTCAGAGGTATTTTGAAATGTACTGTTTAATAGTGTCATTCCAAGGTTTCCATTCAAGGTGGAGGCATATGTAAAAACAGTACTTGGTTAGTTAGTACATAGAAACTAATTTAACTACGGAACAACTTCATTCAGAGCTGCCTAAAATCTAGCTGAATAGAAGTCCTCAACCAATGATATAAAGAAAAAGCCACACTGAGACTGCTAGGAGGGGCAGAGATGCAGGACAGGCTGGTCCCACATCCACGTGTGGCAGATAAATATTGGGAGGGATATCTCAGTTGTGGTGGTCCCCCACGGAGGAGCAAGGGGTTCCAGCCCCACACGTGGTCACCAGCCCAGGGTTCCAGTGTCAGGAAGAGAAGAACCCATAACTTCTGGCTGTAAAAACCAGCAGGAATTGTGGCTGAGTGAGTCGGAGGGCTTCTAGAGTCCCAGGCATGGACTTACTTGGACTCATTCTCTCTGAGCTCCACCACTGGGGGGAGGAATTGAATTGTCTGGCATCAGGGCAAGAGCTGGAGGGGCATCTTTCTCCCAGAAGTGCTGGCAGAGGCCATTGCTCCTTTTCTGAGTCCTCCCCCCAGAGCCAGCAGGCAGGCACCATCTCGGAGTCTCCGTCAACCTGGCTATCACTGTCCATTAGACCCTGGTGATTCCCCAAGACACTCCCAACCAACCCGTAGGCATACACAAGCGCTTTCCAGTGACTTTTCCATACAAAAAGCCTGTCTTGGCTCATGCTTCAAACTTTCCTAAAATCTCAAACAAGCAGCATTGACCTCAGCATGCTCCATACCTCTCACTAAGTGGCCCCAGGCCCGGCACTAGTGGCAGCAGCCTTGATTCATAGGTTGGCCTCTTCTGGGCACCTCCTCACCCAGAACAAGTAGCAGCCACCTGTTGGTCGCTTTGTAGTTAATGCCAGGAGGCCCTGGGCTGATCATAGGTGACAACTGACCTTAGCCTGTACCTTCCTGGAGGCCCCAAAGCCTGTTCACCCAGTGGAAAGCTTCAGACAACATTGAAGCACCTCCAAAAGTGACACACTCAAGGGACAGACTTAGTGGACACAAGAGCCCTGCTGAAATAAGTCCTGCTGGAGTTGGGGGGTACTCTGCACAGCTGATCCTCCATAGTTGTCCCAGCAAGTTCTGGCAGCCGAATACTTGGGGGAAATCCCTCATATTGATATGCCAACAGCAACCAAGGCCCAACTACAAGAGAAGGGTGTTCACAGTTCACTCGAGGGGTGCACCTGGATTGCCCAGTTCAGGTGAATGGGGAGACTGTGCCCCTGGACTCTGCAGGACAACAACTACATTAGGCCATGCTACCCAGCCTGGGAGACATAGCAGCTCTACCTAATACATAGAAATAAGCACAGGGAAGCAACCAAAATGAGGAGGCAAAGAAACAGGCTCCAGGTGAAAAAACAAGAAAAAGAACCAACTGAAATGGAGGCAAGCAAAGTAACAGATGTAGAGTTAAAAAGATGGTTGTGAGGATGTTCAATGAACTTAGTGAGAACTCCAAGAACATAAAAAGGACATGGAAACCATAAAAAAAAAAACAGTCATAAACGGAAGATATACTAACTGAAAAATAAATTAGAGGGAATCAACAGTAGAAAAGATAAAGCTAAGAATCAAAGCGGTGATTTGGAACATAGGGAAGCAAAAAACACCCAATCAGAACAGCAAACAGAAAAAAAGAATAACCCCCCCACAAACATAGTGTAATGAGCCTCTGGGACAACTTCAAGTGTACCAACATTTGCAACATGGGGGTGCCAGAAGGAGAAGAGGGAGAGCAAGAAATTGAAAACCTGTTGGAAAAAATAATGAGAGAAAACTTTCCTAACCTCATGAGAGAAATAGACATACAAGTCTAGGAAGTGCAGAGAGTTCCAAACAAGATGAAACCACACCAAGACACATCATAATTAAAATGCCAAAGGTAAAAGACAAAGAGACGATCTTAAAAGCAGCAAGAGAAAAATAGTTATCTACAAGGGAGCTCTCATAAGACTGTTGGCTGATTTCTCAAAAGAAACTTTGCAGGCTGGAAGGGATTGGCAAGAAATATTCAAAGTGATGAAAAGCAAGGCCCTACAACAAAGATTACTCTACCCAGCAAAGCTATCATTTAGAATCAGACATATAAAGAGCTTCCCAGATAAGAAAAAGCTAAAGGAGTTCATCACCACCAAGCCAATATTACATGAAATTTTAAAGAGTCTTTTTTAAGAAGAAAAACTCATAAAATTATGAACAATAAAATGGCAATAAACACATATCTATAAAAAATTGAATAACAAAAATCAAAGTAAGTGAAAAAGCAGAACAGAATCAGACTCCTAGATACACAGAACATTTTGACAGTTGCCAGACAGGAGTGGGGTTGGGAGAATAGGTGTAAAAGGTGAGGGAATTAAGAAGTACAAATTGGTAGTTACACAATAGCCATGGGAATGTAAAGTACAGCATAGAGAATATACTCAACAATATTCTAATAACTATGTGTGGTGTCAGATGGTGAGAGATTTATCTGGATGACCATTAAGTTATATAATGTCTAAGTTGTCTGAAGGTTGCGGGTTATTGTTAAGCTGGTTATATAATGTCTAATCACTGGGTGCATATGCAAAACTAATATAATATTATATGTCAACTGTAATTGAAAAATAAAAATGATTTTAAAAACATCTTGTAAGTTTATAAAGTTAGGACCTACATATCATTGGATTATGGAACTATAGTTGGAGTAGGCAAATAAATTAAAATATATATTGTATTAAACATGAGGATATTTTAAAGAAACAATGGATTTGAAATTCATCCTGTTTTCTGTTTTATGCTTTGTTTCCTGGTGTATTTTCATCAGAAAATATAAGAATATATGCTGTATTGTGACATATTGCAATGATATGAAGGATTATTATATTTTGTTTATATAAAGGCACCATAACCCATATTGGGATAAACATATAGTATTACTCAGGTTTCAGGTTCTTCAACTAGCAGCAGCTTACACAGAAATGTCTCAATTAACCTAATCTTTCATGCCAATCTATGGTGCTTTATATTTTTGAAACAGATTTTTCAAGCCAGAAAATAATCCTGATTATAAGTTAAGCCCCTTTCAAAGCTGCATGAATTTTTTCAGACTAAGACGGTTGTATTTAATAAACAGAAACAACAATTTGGATTGTGTGACTAAGAATGTAACCCTCATTTTTATGAGATAGATACAATATAACATGTTCTTGTGTATTCATCAACTCTTAATGTTGTTTATTGATCCTTAAAATATTTTTTTGCAATTAAAAGGTTCAATGCCTATAAGATTTATACACAATAAAAAGTTTGGTGCTAAAAAAATAGTGCCATTCTGTTCTTTTCTGCCTTATTATGTCTTTGAAAAGTCAGCTACAAGTCTTATCTTTGATACTTTAAAGGCAATGCATCTTTTTTTTCCTGGTGGTTTATAATATTTTGCTGTTTTTAAAAAATTTTTTATTGTTGTTCAGTTACAGTTGTCCCCATTCCCCACTCCCATTACTTTCCTCTGCCCTAACTGCCCCCCACCTCCCACATTCAATCCTCCTCCACCAGCATTGTCTTTGTCCATGGGTCCTTTATACATGTTCCTTGACTTGACCCTTCCCCTTCCTTCCCCTGATATCCCCGTCCCACTTCCCCTCAGGTCACTGTCAGTTTGTTCTTTATTTCCATGTCTCTGGTTCTATTTTGCTTGCTTGTTTGTTTTGTTGATTGGATTCCACTTATAGGTGAGATCATATGGTACTTGTCTTTCACCGTTTGGCTTATTTCACTTAGCATAATGGTCTCCAGTTCCATCCATGCTGTCGTGAAGGGTAGGAGCTCCTTCTTTCTTTCTGCTGCGTAGTGTTCCATCGTGTAAATGTACCACAGTTTTTGATCTGTTCATTTACTTTCGGGCACTTAGGCTGTTTCCAGCACTTAGCTATTGTTTTTCATCAGTTTTATATGATGTACCTAGGTTTGGCTTTCTTTTTCTTTTTACTAAAGAATCAAACACATTTATTTTAGAACTAAGAAAGACAGATTAAATAACAGAAAATTTTATCCTAAAGTTTCTCAATAGACGTTTTCTCACCAGGCTGCCTGTTACAGATTGTATCCGTCCTGTCAGTGGCCTTCATCATATAGTCACAAAACATATACAAATTGTGTCACTTGGTTGAAGAGTCAAGTTTTAAAATAATAATGTTTCCATTTTTTATGCTTTATAACAATTCTCCGAACACATTTATTTATGCTCCTTGTCCAAAATGGTTTAATTAAATTTTTCTTCTAAAAACAGCTTAGAGCAAGGGCATCATTTACTTTGTACATGCTAAAAAACAGAACTCATCCAACTTCTTCAGTATTCCATGGAGGGAAAAAGGGGTCCAACCAAACACATGTGACAAAAAGTTATGTTTTCTGCTGTTGCTTCTCTGTTTTAATGACTAGAGAAAACCCTTCGCTGTTTTTATCTCGATTTCAACCCAATGATATCAATATCCTTTTCTTCCTCTGAACCTTGATCTGGCATTGAACATTGATCTTTTACATTTAAAAAATGAGTATTTCCAAGCTTTTGGTTTCCTTTCTTCTAACATTGCAGAAGGGCTTTTCCCTGCTGCAGCAAGCACACAGTTTTACTGCAGCAGACCCCTGCTCAGGTCCTCTGTCACGCCCTCACCCTGGGCAGCCTTGACCGGCTGCAGCCTGCAACGCTGCCCAGGGTTGGTTCTCTTTATGAATATTCTGCTTGGGGCTCATAGAGCTTTTTGAATTTGTGTCTCAATGTATTTAATCAATAGTATTTCTTTAGTTATTGTTCTTCACTCTCTTCATCTAGAGTCCCAATTTCACATATGTTAGACTTTTTCATTGTGTTCCCCTTGTCTCTCATGCTCGTTTCCGCATTTTCCATTCTTTGTCCCACTCCCTTCCGGTGTCAAGCTGGATCTTTTCTTCTCTTCTGAATCATCGTCTCTTCTGCTGTGTTTCATCTGGTTTTACACTTACCTATTGAATTCATTTCAATTAATTCAATTTCCAGGCTAGCATTTCCACTGGCTTCTCTTTTCTTTTAAAAAATAGATTCTCTGAAGAAATTCTCCATCTTTTCATCTATTTTCTGGAACACATTAATGTAATTATTTTATATTCCTGCCTGATAATTCCAGAGCCTGGGCTATCTATCGGAATGTTTCCACTGCCTGATATTTTATTTTATTGTATTTAGGTCAATGTCTGTACTGGCATGCCTGGTACCTTAAATTGAATATAAAAATTTTTAGTGGCTCTGAATCATGTTATCTTCTAGAAAGGATTAAATCTCCACGTGGCTGGCAGAGTGTGGACAGATCACCTTGATCCAACCACAGACTGAGATGATTTGAGACTTTGTGAGGGGTGTCTGGTTTGATTTGTCTTATTCCTTGGGCTTTAGCCCTCCGTGTCTCAACTGAAAGCCAGTAGCTTCTCTTTGATTGGCTCCGAACCCCAACATTTGTGTCCCCAGCTCTATGGGACTGTTAAAGTCATTGCTTAGCTTTTTCACCTCTCAGCAGCTGCTTTGTCAAAAAGAATCTTTTTATTTTATTTTTGTAATGAAGCCTTCCCAGATCACCCTTCCTGAAGTACCCCCATTACTATTGTTTAGTATTATTATTATTTTTTTTTTTGATATACAGAAACCTGCCCAGGTGCCCTTCACCCAGTTTCCCTTAATGATAACATCTTACATAACAAAACTAAGGAGGCAATATTACCTTTAACTAAACTATAGACTTTATTTTAATTTCTCCAGTTTTCCCCTTATTGTTCCCCTACAGTTCCAGTATCCAGTCGAGGATATGACATAACATTTAGGCACCAGTCTTTTTAGTCTCTGAATCTTGAAAGATTTTCAGTCTTTCCTTGTTTTTCATGACTTCAATGGTTTTGAAGAGCGCTGGACAGGCATTTTGTAGGACATCACTCAATTTGAGTTCATTTGATTTTTTTCTCATGATTAAACATAGGTTATGAATTTTGGGAAGAATATCACAACAGAGAAGTGCCTTTCTTATCATGTGACATCTGCAGGTACGTGATAGCACCATGATTTTTCACTGTGGATGTTGACCTTGATCACCTGGTTATGGTGGCAGTTGACAGGTTTCTTCACTACAGAGTCATTAAGTCCAGCTGTCAGTCAAGAGAGGAAAGTCAGTCCCACCTCTAGAGTAGGCGACCCACATTTGCTTGGCTTCCCAGACTCTCGCTACAAACATGTGCATTTGAGAATTTGGCAATCACCCTGTGGAGAGATTACACAGGGAGTCCTGGATTCACTTCTCCATGGTTCCTTTTTCTCTGGATATTGGCTCCTCGGTTTCTGGCTGTCAGTAACTTTTTAATTTTTTTAAAAAATTTGTCCTTCAAGCCAATGAAACTGCTATAAGCTCTATACCACTGCTTCCTGTTTTGACTTTTTGTTCTGCACCAACAATCCAGAAATGTCCCAAGTGGAGAAAGCACTGATTTAGGACCTAATTCAATATGTTTTCCTTTCTTGCGGCCCTTCAAGTCATGGCTGCCTTGTTGGTCCCCATTCCCTTCAAAGACCTGATTTTATTTTTGATCCAGTTTTTATAGTTATTCTCGGCAGGAGGGCTTGTCAGATACAAATTACTTCTCCACAGCCAGGAGGCACGAGGGACCCCTGAGGGGCTTCCACCCTGGGTCTGTGCTGTGCTTGAGGCTCTCTGTGGCTGGCTCACGTTAGGCCTGTCTTCCTTTCTCTCTCTCCTTATGCTTCCCTCGGGGACCAGCTGTTAGTTTTCCTCTTCGTTTCTTTCACAAAGCATTTTTCTTTTCTAGCCCTTACTTCTACTTTTATACCCTACCCACAGTTCATTCTTTATACAGTAGCCAGAGTAATTGTTAAAATATCAAGTCTTTGCATTGACTTCCCTTTACCTGCAGAATAAAACACAGTTCCTCACCCCAGACTTAGGTGCTCAGCCCTGACCTCCCTCTCTGACCATACCTCATGCCACTGTCCCCTTATTTCACCAGGCTACAGGGTTTTTTTCTTGTCTTTGAGCTCAGATCTTCACGCAATTAGCTCTTGTTCTTCTTATCTCAGTTAAAATGTCCCCTCAAGAAAGCCTTCCTTGACCACCCTCTCCAAAGTACCTCTGCCTCACCACTGCCATTCATTGTGTTTTATTTTTTTTATAGCAATTGTCCTTCTCTTACATTTTTTTTCTCATTTACATATTCACTTTTTTTCACTTCCGGGTATATGTAGCCCAGTAACAGGAACTCCTCCTTGCCTGTGCGTCGCCGGCATCTGTAGGGCTTCTCGGTGCACAGTGAGCCTGAAAGGAGTGAGTGAAATCCTCTGGATTTATTTACTACACGACACGTACTGTGCTTCATTCTTCCAATACACTTTCTCACTGAATTATCACAGTAACCCCGTGGAGAGTCCATCACTGTCTCCAGGTTACAGAGGACAAATGTGCAAGGCCTCTCCATCAAGCATCTTGCTCAGTCCTAGCAGGTAACCGGTGCCAGTGGGGAGTAGTCCTATGCCTGCACTTTTAACCCCTAATGGCATTTTCTAGACTTATGCTGTGTAGTGTACACTTCAGGTTATTTCTTACGTTCAGTTTGGTTTTCTATTAATTTCTCATGTGACAACTTCCTCTCAACTGAAGAATAGTGTCTGATGACAAAAAATATGGCCTTATTGTAGGTTTCCCTTTTGGATTTCTAGCAGAAGAGTTTTGAGAATACACCGTATGTTGTTTTTGCTCCACCTGCACCCATTCGTCATTCTTCTGGTAACAGCATTGGATTTTCCTTGAGGGATGCCCCTCACTTTACCCACTGTCAGTTTAGGTGGCCTGGGAGGGCTTTGCCCGAGATGCCCAAATGGGAGGGCCTGACAGAGGGCTGCTTAATCCATACACCCCAGCCCCTGAACAGGACTTCCTCAGGAATAGGCATATAACCCATATTCATCCAATCACAGTGCATTAGACGCTGTGCTTTGAGAAATAGACTCATTCTCCCTCCTCCCCCACCAAAACAAAACAGGAAGGATGAAGCCAACAGTGAGGCCGTCACAACAACGAGAGCAGGAGAGAGCTGAGAACCAGCTTCCCAACGGCACTGTCTGAACACCTGCAGCCAGCCTGCCTCAGACCATGATCTCCGCCAGCCTTTTTAGTTAAGTGGACCAATTAACTTGTTTTGTGCATAAGCCAGTTGGACCTCTCGTCCCTTTACACCTGTGAGAGCCCTGATTCACACAGTGTCCCTTGAATACCTCTTGATGGTTGATAGACTCTGTGGACATGGGACTTGTACCTCACCCAAGAGCCTGTCTGTGTATGATGATTAGAGGCAAAAGGGGGTCTCATGGGACCTTGCAGCGCCTCTCCCAGTGCACCTGCTGGAGCTCTTCGCATGGGGCCCGTGAGAGTGTGAGGATGGGCTCTCCTCTCTCAGGTGGTGGAAATAGCGGGCCAGAGGGAGTGGTTGCTGAGGCTGTGATATCAATTAGTGAAGCTCTAACTGCAGGAAAACCTCTCAGGCACGTCCTAAGTGTCTTAATCTCTCAGTAGGCCTTCTCCTCCAAACGCTTAGGTGGCTGATAACGTGTTTGAGCTGTTGATCCTTTCTTTGATCACGTCTTATAGGATTATTCTGTAATGAGAAGGTGCCGAGGAACCGGACCGTTCCGTGGTTGCCTTGGCTCACACTTAGGCCGTGCGGATTTGCGCCAGCATGTCAGTTTTCTGTCTTTTCCCTCTGCTTGTGCTGGGGGCTTTCACCAAAGCGTGTGTCTTCCGATTCCTCCAGCTCCCAACACACTGCAAGTGTCAGAGGGGTTCAAGAACTCCTTGCACACTAGGGCATTTTCCTCTCATTATCGCATTTCAAAACCCTTGCACCTGATCTGTATGGAAACGCCGGGTGGTCAGGGCAGGTGTTACCGGTTCTGTCGTAGCGTACAGAGGAGGAAGACCAGGTGCAGGGAGAGACAGCCACAGCGCTGCAGGTCCATTCCGAGCCCAGCGCTCTCATTATCATGCCACCCGCACCCCTCTGAGCACCCAGCTCTTTGCGACAGCTGCTGGTCAGGGCTACTTCTTCAAGACCAGGTTCCAATACCTCTCCTCTTGTCGTCTTCACCTATGGCCCAGCTGGAAAAGATCTCTCCTCTGAACCCATGCGGCACTCTTCCAGGTATTTTCACAGTGTCACAGTTTTGTATCTGGTAATAGAATCATTTGTGTGTATTTTGTCTTCCCTCCTAGAACTTAAGCTCCCTAGTCTGCTCAGCACATAGATTGTCAAGAGTTTTAACTGTGGCGGGTATTCAGGCAGTGTTTATTGAGAGTGTGAAGAAGTAAATAAATGCCTTAATTTTTCTGTGTGTGGGTGTGGGGGGGTGGTGTGGGGTAGGGGGAGGTTGAGGTAGTATATCTGAAGGGACCATAATTGTTGTTCCAAACTTCTGAAGAGGACTGTTGGGTGGGAGAAAGGTTGGGTTTGCTCTGTGTCATCCCAAAGGACAGAAATAATCAGTGGGCAGACGTTTTAGGGAGACATATTTTAGTTCAGTATAGAATTTCCGGTAGCCAAGGCTCTTACAAGGTGAAGGGGCTGTCTTGTAAGATGGTTAAGGCCTGTGTTGTGGAAGGCATGAAAGCAGGTGCTACCTCTGGGTGACCACTTGGTGAGAGTAGCGGAGAGGAGCCAAGTGCCTTAGGAGGAGTTGAGCTTCTAGGCGCTTCTCCTGCGCATGCCGTGGTATTCAAGAGATCTCTGGTGTAGCTGGCTGTGGGAGCAAACCTTCTACTCAAGAGGTGACTCCTCACTCATTTGTTACACACACAGGCAGTCGGTCACAGTGACTAAGAATGTAGGTGCTGGGGTTCAAATTCCGGCTCCCCTACTTACTAATGTGTGACCTTGGCAACGTTAGTTCACACCGCTGAACCTCGATTTCCTTATACGTAAAGTGGGAAGATAACAATCCCTGTGTCTTTGGCACGTTGTGTAGTCATGCACACCGAGCTCTTAGCACAGAGCCCGGCACAGAGGAAGTACCCCATTGTTGCTGTTGCCACCACTTCCCCTCTCTCACCATGATCCCTAGTCTGTGTCTGTGACCTGTGTGTCCTGGGAGCTGTCTCAGTCCTTCCCTCCGGGTGGCATCTCAGGCCTCAGGCAGAAGAGGCGAGGGCAGGCCCCTCAGAGACTGCAGGGTTTGTGCCTCCGAGCAGCCAGTTGACAGTTGACGGTGAGACTGGAGATCTGAGACTTTGAGGCTCCCAGCCACTTTCCAAAGCCAACAAAGCAAGATAAAAACACAGCATCATTTCCCCCCTTCTCTTCTGGGATCATGGCTGCTGGCCCTCATGAAAGGCAGTTTTCTCCTGAATTTCAGAAGCAAGGGGTCTGTGTTTGTATTAAAAGCTTATCATCTAACATGGGGTTCTCAAAAGGCTGATGGCAGTTTCTTCGGTTTCCCCCAAAATCCCTGACCTGAATTTCCAGGGCCTGGGTTATTAGTGCATCAACAAAGCATGTGCCCCAGGAATAGAGAAGTCGTTGTTGTCCTTCGTTTAGAGAGCAGCAGGAGGAGATCTCAGGTCCCCAGCGCACCCCTTTGTTGACAGCACCATTGCTCCCAGAGTGACTCTCTGTCCTACAAAGTTTGATATTTAATAAGGATGGAACAAAGTGTACTCAAAGACTCTCTTATATAAAGTCTTTTATGTAAGTGCCTTGATAAAAAATTACTATACATGGTAGGCAATTAATATGTTTTATCTATTTAATAAGAGTATCATCTCCACTTTAAAGAAGAGAAATGAGAAAGTGTTATCATGTCTGCTTTGAAGATAAACAGAGGCACAGCAGCTCACTTTCCGCAGCTAATGAAGGACAGAGTGGAGACTGTAAGGCAGCTCTCTCTGACCCCACAGCTTGGGCATTTATGGTGACTCATGCTGCCTGTCTTCTGTTAGGAGGGCTACTGGAGAAGATTTATTATTTATATGTAACAAATTTAACAAATTCACAAAACACACAGCTGTGGAAACCTCTGACACGATAACACACCTGGAAGGGGAGCTGATGTATACATCTGCCCAGTTAGCACCCAGGCCACCCCTGCGAGGTGAGAGTTCACACCGCTGACTTGCAGAGAGGAATAGGCTCCAGGAGGGCCAGCAGTTTGCCCAAGGGAGCAAAGCGAGGGCGCAGACCCTGCTTCTTGAACAGTTGGCTGGTGCACTTCCTATCACACGACAGTGGTAACCCTACAAGAAATAAATTTAAAAAATCATCTTCAAAATATGCCTTCTTTAATTGCTTTCAGTGTCTCCCTGGAGTCTCTCAGTGGTGCAGCATCTTGGCAGGTGGGTTCAGCAGCCTGTTTTCATGATGACTGGCCTGCAGCGAGGTTTGCCTAAAGGCACACGAGGAGATGAGTGTGCAAGATGGGGTAGGGCCAGCTGTTCTCACCAGAGGCTCAGTGTTGGTTCTCCTCTATATCGGTTTTCGTCCAGCCCACCTTCCCAGTTCCTGGAGGAGTTAAGTTTCTTTTGACCACTCAGGTCTCTAACCTGGTTCTTCCTTGGGTCTTCCTTTCCTAGTTATTCATTCAGTCAATACCTTGCAGTAGGCCAGGTAGTTGCCTGGGGAAGAGTTGACCTAAAAACTGGTTATCCTGCTTTACCCCTCCCTTCCCCACTCATTAATTCTTTCCCCAACCCCACTTACTGGTACCCATCCTTCCCCCAGGGACCTCTGCGCTCATACATAAATTGTGTTTTATAGATGTTTAGGATAACCTAAAGGGTTTCCCTTGTGAAGGTCAGCGTGAGGGTGGGAAAAGGTCAATGACAAGTTCTTAGAGACAAGAAGAGGGCTTGGTATTGAGGTTAAGAGATCAGTCTTTGGAGTCAGGTAAGTGTGTCCAGGTGTCTGGCCCCCATGACCCGTATGACCTTTGGCAAGTTAAGTGACTCTTTTGGGCCTTGTTTTCTTTCTTTCTTTCATATATTTTATTGATTGTGCTATTACAGTTGTCCCATTTTCCCCCCTTTCTTCCCCTCCACCCCCATACCACTCCCATTCCCCTCCCTTTAGCTTTTGTCCATAGGTCATACACATGTTCTTTGGCTTCTACATTTCCTATACTATTCTTAACCACCCCCCCATCTGTTTTCTATCTACCATTTATGCTACTTATTCTGTGCCCCTTCCCCCCTCTCTCCCCCTACCACTCCCCTGTTGATATCCTCCCTACCTTATATAAATCCCTTTAACATTTCATACAATAAAGGCTGGGTGATGATGAACTCCTTGAACTTGACCTTATCTGAGAAGCACTTTATCTGCCCTTCCATTCTAAATGAGAGTTTTACTGGATAGAATATTCTTGGATGTAGGTCCTTGCCTTTCATGACTTGGAATACTTCTCTCTAGCCCCTTCTTGCCTGCAAGGTCTCTTTTGAGAAACCAGCTGACAGTATTATGGGAACGCCTTTGTAGGTGATTGTCTCCTTTTCTCTTGCTGCTTCTAAGATTCTCTCCTTATTTTTAATCTTGGGTAATGTCATCATGATGTGTCTTGGTGTGTTCCTCTTTGGGTCCAAGTTCTTTGGGACTCTCTGAGCTTCCTGGACTTCCTGAAAATCTATTTCCTTCAGCAGCTTGGGGAAGTTCTCCTTCATTATTTGTTCAAATAAGTTTCCATTCCCTTGGTCTCCCTCTTCTCCTTCTGGTACCCTCATGACTCGGATGTTGGGACGTTTAAAGGTGTCCTGGAGGTTCCTAAGCCTCTCCTCAGTTTTTTGAATTCTTGTTTCTTCATTCTTTTCTGGTTGGATGTTTTTTTCTTTCTGCTGGTCCACTCCATTGATTTGAGTCCCAGTTTCCTTCTCATCCCTATTGGTTCCCTGCAGATTTCCCCTCATTTCCTTTGTATTATCCTTCACTTTTTCAAGAAATTGCGACCATTTTTCTTCCATTCCTGTGAGCATCCTGATTACCAGTACTTTGAACTGTGCATCTGATAGGCTGGCTATCTCTTCGTCGCTTAGTTGTTTTTTTTCTGGAGCTTTGATGTGTTCTTTCATTTGGGCCATTTTTTTTCCTCGGTGTGCCTGTTACTTTAAGGGGCGGAGCCTTAGGTGTTCACCAGGGCGGGGTAACTTACGTCATTGTGTTGTGACGCAGCCTGTGGGGGCGGGTCCTGAGAGAACAATGGCGCTTGCTCTGCTTTCTGCACTTCCCCAGCTACCCACAAGCAAGTTGAGCCCTTCTTTGCTGGCTCCGGGGTGAGTGGACGGGCCTGCACAGTTCCAAGTCCCTGTGGGTCTCCCCAGTGAACTCTCCTGTGAGGCCGGGAGTTCCTCCCACTGCCGCCTCAACCCCCACAGGTGTATTCAATCGGTGGTTTGAGGTTTTATTTCCCCGCATTGGTGGGTTGCTGCTCGGTCTGTTCCGCTCCCCGCTTTTTCTCCCGGTTTATCTGCACGCTCATGAGGACCCGCCTGGTCCACCAATCTCGGCCCCGCTGGGTCCGGGTGGGCTGGGTGCTGGCCGCGTTTTGGTCAGGCACGCCTGCCGCAGGTCTCTCCTGGCAGCTGCAGCGCTGCCAGAACCACTCCACAAACCGCGTCTTGCCCTGTGCTCACTGCCCGGCTCGCTGCGCCCAGCTCGCTGCGTGTTCTCCACCCTGTTCACTGCGCACTCTCCGCTCAGCTCTGCCCCGCTTACCAGTCTGGATGAACGTGTCTTCTTTAGCTCCTTGGTTGTTGGACTTCCACTCAGTTCGATTTCCTGTCAGATCTGGCTGTTTTTGTTTATTTAAATTGCTGTTTTTCCTTTTTTGGTTGTGTGAGGAGGCACAGTGTGTCTACCTATGCCTCCATCTTGCCATAAGTCCCTGGGCCTTGTTTTCTGATCTACCAAATGTGCCTAATTTCTAGGGTTATTGTGAAGATCACAGGAGATAATTAATATCAACTGTGTAGCGCAAGCCACGTGCTCTTTTATTATTGTAGTAAGTGCTGAATAAACGACAGCACCATTAGTAGGGTCGATAGGACACACATAATTCAAATACAGCACAGGGGCTGTGTTGTAATGGCTGCAGCATCCTCAGCGCCCAGCGCGGTGCCTGGTGTAGAGCTGCAGCTCCAGGTCTGCAGCTCTGGGGCCGTCTCTGTACTGCTCTGCTCGCCCCAGGGCTGTGCGAAGCACTGAGCATGTCTGGTGTCATCGAATCCTTCCAACCACCCCTGACCAGGGTATTCTGGCTCTCTCGCAGATGTTGTAGATGATGAAGTGGAGGCTTGGGAACCTTGAGTCATGCGTAGTCCCATGGGCCACTCTAAAGATGACAGACTCATAGGATCAGGGTTTGAAGCCAGTTATATATGACTCCCAAGCCTGTGCTCACTTGCTCATTTAATGAGTGATTTATTCATTCAGGCAACAACCTTTGACACTCTCCACTGGTGGAGGTATCAGGTTAGTGCCGGGAATGGTGGGGAAGATGGCACACCTCCTGCCCAGAAGGAATTCATCATCTGGGGACTGGTAACTTGTAACATGCGGATGGGAGGGGGAGTGCCAAGGGGAGAGAAGTGGGGCCCCCAGCACACCCCAGAGGGACTTGCCTCCTGGTGGGGACGGACCTCATTCTTTGGAGATGAGTCTCTGGTGGAGCCCCAAGAAGGCTGAGGGTATGCAGGTGAGCAATGAGGAGCAAAGCTGGTGAGAAAAATGGAGGCCATGCTGGGGGAGGGCTGCAGAGCTGTTTAGGAAGGGAGGAGGGAGGGGAGGCCGAGCTGAGTTAGAGGTTAATACAGATTTTGGCGTGTGGGCACTCTCATCCCCAGCGTGCACGAACATGAAAAAGTCATGATGACTTTGTCACGTTTTGTTCTTCTGTGAGACACTCTTTCATACCAAAGGAGGAAGCTGTGGATGTCAGCAGGTGGGTGGGATGAGGAGAGGTCATTTTAGGCAGTGGGAGTTCTGGGTCATCTCACATCAGACACTGGGTCTCAGCTGTCTCATCCCACTCTCTCCCAGGAGATTGTGAACATGGAGTGAGATAAGGGGAAACCTCGAAGCCCTGTGTTCCAGGCAGGTAGGGGGTGACTGTTGCTAAGGAGGTGCAAGGATGGGCCTTGTTTCTCTGACGATTTGCCGGGGGCTGTCCTGCTGGTCCACGGAGCTCCTGGGAGGGGCCCTGCTGGGCATTTTCTGCGGCTGCTTTGCAGCCACGTTGCCTTACACTGTTATCCACCAACCCGTTGTGAGTTATTGAGTTATCGAACACTCTGTGAGCCCTGCAGGTGGGAGGCAGCTCCCGCCAACTTCATTTGCTCCTCTGTGATTCCACTGCAGTCCATAAAGGAAGAACAGCTCCCATATTTATGTATGGGTTTCCAAATAAAGGTGAAAGCAAGCTATGGAGCATATGATGCTCTGTTCTTTCTTTTCAAAAATTACCTTCAAGGCTGTTCTATTCCCATTCCCATTCCCTTTCCCTCACCAGTTCTGTGCGGTGTAGCCCAGTGGGTGGCCCTGAACTTGTATCCTGTGTGTGGGATCAGAGCAGGGCAGTGGGGTCTGGCGTTGAGAGCACTTGATTTGGCACCAGAGGTCCTCACTGCAGCCACCCAAATGAAACCAGCTCCGTTTTCTCCTGGAATTAGAGCAACTCAGTGTTGTCAGCAGCAACCTGCCATGGTGGCCAGGGAGAATGCATGTCATTGGTTAAGAAACAGAAGGGCAATCATCAAAGCTTAAATTTGCAGTTTAGTATTTGAAATATTTTGTAGCCTGCCAGGGAAATGGGTCCTCAGTGGTACAGAAGTCAAGAGCCACCGGTCCCGATTACTCTGCCTATCCCATGGGCCTTCTCTACAGAGCCTGGCCCATATCTCCTTGTCTCCCTCACACAGAAGAGCCTAGAAATAGAACCTGAGCACCTACCGTCTTGGGAAACACTTGAGGAAACAGAAGTGTTGTATCCAAAACCTGTTCATGGTACTCCAGCCCCTTGCAATTTAGAAGCCACACCCCTTTTTCATCTGATCTCCAGTTACTCTCTTATTCAGGCAGCCTGGAATGTTCTTCCTGAATTTCATGTCTGACAAAACCCTAGATGTTATCCAAAGTCCTACTAAAAGGCCACATCTGCACTTAAGTTTTGTCCTGCACTCTGTCCAGGTGTTTCTCTCCTGCTCATGAGGTTCTCAGAACGTGGGCTTCCCGAGCCCTGCGGCTGGGAAGGTGGTTTTACATTGACAAAGACGTGAGGCTGAAGCCGGGGTGAGAAAGTCGTTTCCTCTTCAGTGTTTCCGAATATGTCAGGAAGCAGGTCTCACATTGGGGTCGCTATGACTCGAACACCTTTTGGCCACTTGCCAGTTTCTTCTTTTCTTTTTTTTTTTTTTTCCAAATAAAGGCGAAGCGCAGAGCAGGCCTTAGGCCCAAGCAGGCCTTAGGCCCAGAGTGGTAGGCAGGTGGTTGCAGGAAACTAGAATTTAATAGCAATCATTTAGTTATGTTGTTTTTATTTATGTTCAGCTTCTATTTCTGGCAAGTAACATGGGCTTTTCATTGATAAAAGGTATTATAACATTAAAAAAGAGATTATTTAAGTCAAAAAGTGGGTAGGCAGGGGAAAAAAAACAATGAAATAATAGAAATTTCCTGCAGTTATGGCAAGTGTGTGGAAGTTGTAACACAGTGATTGAACTTGAACTGAAACGAATTCTCTAGAAGTGGAATTGGTTATGGCTCCTTTTCTCTCGGGTCTGTGAGTGCAGGGCTGGGCCGCATTCATGCCTGCGATATCCTCCTACAGGGGCTGGCAAACTTCCCGCCGTAGGCCGGATCTGGCCCACTGTCTGTTTTTTGAATGACCCACCCGCAAGGAATAGTTCTTACATTTTAAAAAAGGTTGTAAAACATCAAAAGAGTATTTTATGACACACGAAGATACATGAAATTCAGATTTCAGTTCTATTGTAAACAGGGCCACCCCCTGCCGTTTCCGTGGTCAGTGGCAGAGACGGCACAGCCCACCGTCCTGAAGTGTTTACCGTCTGTCCTTTGCCGGGAAGTTTGCTGACCGCTGCTCCGCAGGATTACCAGGCTGAGCGTCAGGAGGCCTGGGGTTGACCCCTGACACTCCCACTTAGTCATTGGGTGACCTTGGGCGAATCCACTCCTATCTCCAGGCTTCAGCATTTCCATTTATAAAGTGGAGCTAAGAATAGCACCTACCTCCCAGGGCCATTGTGTGGCTGGATGCATGTGACTCCCCTTCATGAGTGTGGACGCACGGTAAAAATATGCGGTATTTTTATTCCCTGAGTAGTTATAACTTCTGTAAATAGTGCACACTCATAAGTACCAGCTCTAGTTCCTCATACTTTCAGTGGGATCTGCAGGTCTGTTTTTCAAGGAGAGTTTATATGCTCCATTTTCCTGCTTCTAATATTCATTGTCTTGCTTTATATATATTCATTCCACCGTTTTATTTTTCCCTCACTGGCAATTAAGAAATACCCACTCCCTCTTTGTCTTTTGAACTTATTTGTCTTGGACCTTGTACTCAACTGTACCCCAACCCAGGATTCCTCCTCCAATTGGATTTTACTTAAGGAAATAGATCAGATCAGAAGTGAGAAGACGTGTCTCCTTAGTGCTGTCCCAGATCTGCTGTGAGCTGTAAGAATGTAGGGGACTTCTCTTTGCGTTTTCAAATACGCAAATGCCCAGGCAGGGATATTTGCATGAAATCGCACAGATGTGTATGTGTGTGTGATAGTACATGGATGAAAGATGCCAAAAGAAATTATTCGGCATTTATTGAGCATTAAACATATGCTAGGCACTGTACCAAAGCATTTTAGACTCACCGTCTTGTTTAATCCTCAATAATATTAAGAAGGAGATAAAGTTATTATGCCTACTCAGTAGACTGAGGACTGAAGTCACCCGCCAAGGTCCCCTCGCAGGGATGGGCTGGTGCTGCATCATCTCCATCCTGGCTGCACTAGAACTGGTTGGCTCAGTCGGCGCCCTGCTACCACTGCCCAGCAGGTTTCCCCTGGCTCCCTGTCTGTGCTTCCGGTGTCATGCTGCCCCCACCCCAGTCCTTGGGACACTGCATTGTGGTTGCCTGCGTAGCCCTCTGTCTCCCTGACCAGCCTGTAAGGCAGCGCCTGGTCTTTCCCGGTCATCGCTGTGTCATGGCACCTGGCACAGAGCGGGTGCACGGTGGCCGCCTGCAAATGTTTACTAAATGGATGCATGAAGAAATGTGTGCAGTGAGCATTTACTCAGTTCAAGGCATTCACCTAGAATCTAAGGGAAAGAAAAATGATATAGTCGTACTTCTTGAAAGCTGCAAACTTTTCTACTGCTAAGGAAGTCTTGGGAAAAGAAAGGAATAAGGAAGTGGAAGAGCCTCAGATTTCATTTCAGTTGGGAAAACAAGGCAACAAGATATATTATTTAATTTGAGAAAGCAAGAAAAATGTTTCACACCATGTTTCTTTCCAGTTAATTCAGTGCTTTTCCAATTTCAGTCTTCTGTGTCTTGTCTTTATGGTTGTTGCCACATTTGTGAACCAGTTAGAATATTATTAATTTAAAAAAATCATCCCACTTAAAAAACATATATATATTTATTTTAAAGGAATTTTAATAACGCTACAATAAATGGAAAGTCATTACCACTTGCTTTAACAAGTAGGTGATGTGAAAATAAATATAACAAAAAGAAGAAGTAATTGCATTCCAGCAGATCCTGCCGCCTGCTAAAAGGAAGGATCCAAGGCACGCTTTTTTGTCGTTGATGTTGAAAACGATGATTGAGAAGCAGTAGGACAACGTTAAAGACACACTAGCACCAAACCGAGGCTTTCTTTTTTTATAACGAGAAGAACTCAAAGAGACGGAGAGGTAATCACTTCCTCCCTAAGGGACTCAGTGCGATTTAACGTGTCCGTGCCCGACCTGGACTCAGCTCCCGTACCACGTACAGGGCGCGTTCCGACGACAGAAAATGCTGAATGGGGGGAAGCAGGCCTGCTCTCTCCTCTCGTGATATCATAGACACTTCTGCTGAAAGCTGTCTTCCTCTGGAAAAGAGGACGGTTTGTTTCTTCCTGTCTCCATTGACAACTCTCCTCCCCAGGGAGGCAGGAGGACAGAGGGCAAGCAAGCCCCCTCCACCCAGAGCCACCTATGCTCCGAGGCGTCACAGGCTCACCCTGCCCACGCTGAGAGCCAGGGATGAGCCGGGCAATCCAGGCAGGGCCTTGGGAACCTCTGTGAACAAGGCGGATCTACCTCAAGTCACCTCTTCTGCCCAGAACGTTTCAGTCTAGTGAAATCTTTCTCCTGCTCCAATTCGCTCACTGCAAAAACCAACATAATTTATCTTCTGGAGGGAAGGGTGCAGACTTCAGCCTGGTTTTCTTTCTTTTTTTTTTTTTGCTCAAGCAACAACTCAACCTGTCACGTGAAGAAAAAGTGGGGGGCGGGGAGGAGGGGAAGCCTAGAGAACGTTGGCAAGTTGCAAGTTTGAAAATCAAAACCAGCACAGGCATTACGTCAAAGGTTGGGGAGAAAGGAGGTTGCCTGCCTTAGCGTTCCTGAGAGGCTGCGAAGGAGATTTCTGCGTCCATGTCTGCTCTGCCCTATTTCTCTCAGAATCAGTGACTCTAAACAGTTTCACAAGTCTTAGGACCAGGGGATCCTGGAATTCTCATGCTCCCCTGGGAGGGAGGGCGGGGCTTGTACTCACTGAGCAGCTACAGGCCGGCAGGGGCAGGGCTCTCCCCACGGTTATCTCAACCCCAGCGTCAGCCAGAGCATGGAGGACGAGTCAGCCCCTGCACACACCGGGACACTTTAGGCAAGGCTCCACAGCCTCTAAACAGCAGAGCCTGGACTGAGCTGGATTCTGATTCTAAAAACTTCTGCTGGCCCTGGCCAGGTGGTTCAGTTGGTTGCGGGTTCGATCTCTGGTCAGGGCGTGTCCAAGAGGCAACAGATCCATGTTTCTCTCTCTTGTTCACTTTCTTTCCCTCAGTCTCTGTCTCTCTTTTCCTCTCTAAAATCAATAATTAAAAAAAAATTTTCTTGGGTAAGGATTAAAGACAACAACAAACCCTCTGCTGCCCTCCCGAGGATCATGGGACGAAGCCCAAGATTTGGAAGGGCCTCCGAGGCCTCTCTTTAATGTCCTGCTCACACAGGATCTGCTACTGGGGACCCAACGGATTTGGGTGACTCCTTGTCCTATGGCGCCAACCTGCCCCAGTGACTAAGAATAATTGTTAGTGGGCTTTCAATGAAGTAGGAATCCACTTTCTTCTCTGCTTTCCCCAAAGAACTTCTTCTCCACCGACATCCCAGCAGAGACCCTCACCATAGGCTCACCACACCTAGCTTCTGTAGCACAGGTTCGCAGGATCCTGGGCATTTACGAATGTAGTGTCGCATGAAGGCGGACCGAGATAGGATTGTTTTCCTTTTAAGTCGATAAACACTCCAGGATTTATTCCATTCTTTTCCTGCTACCAGGAGTTCTCAAAGCATTTCCCTGACCGAGGAAGCTATTTATTACAGAGCAGATGAGGGGAGTCCAAGGTGATTTATTTAGGCCGTCTGGGGGCTAAAGGCCTGTGTTAGGTTAGGCCAAAGGTGATCACATGCTGGGACTGGCAAACAGCTTGGCCACAACACCAAGAAGTCACAGACCTCTCATTAAGGGTCCGTGCAGATGGTGGCACCCAACCTTCGTGCACGTGGCGGGCTTGTGTGCAGAGCTGGGGACTTGCTGGGACAGAGGCCAGATGGCTGGGATTTCCCAGGCTGCCTGTCCGGTGAGTGATGGTTTTCTGTCCGGCCCTGCTGGGGGCTTCAGGGGATGTGTCTGGTGAAGAGAGGCTGGAGGGAGGAGCCCTGGCTTTGGTTCTTTGTGCTAATTTACTCTGTTCTCTTGGTCAAGACCTTCCTTTCTCTGGGCCTTAGTTTCATTTTCTCTATGAAGGCCATGATGGCACTGGCCCTTCCAGATCATACAGTCCCTGAAAAAGAGAAACACGTCGCACCACGTCTCCATTCTTTATCGGACACTTGGGATGTGCTGCCCTGGGCCAAGCACGGCAGCCCCATGCTTCCACGGGAGTGGACATGATTGTCGCATTTGTTCTCCAGGACCTGCTCTCCCGCCTCAGGGCTGTTGTAAGGGTTACACTTTATGTCTCTTAGGCATTGAGAACAGAGCCTGACATTGACTGCGAAGCCAGAGAAAGATGTTCTTGCTGTGACTTCATAGTTTTATTAGCGTTAGTGTGGGCTGTGGGTTGTGTGGAAAGGGAATTTCAAGTTGGGGCAGGGAGGGATGAATCAGCAAGACTTCCTGGAGGAGCGAGGCTTTCACTGGTCCTTGGAGCCTGGGAAATTCTAGGCAAAGGGAAGGATGAAGGCAAAGGCCCACAATGGAAGTGTTGGGGGAGTAAAGTGCCCAAAGGGAAATCCAGCTCTAAATGCTTAATTGCTGAGTGTGTCTGTTCTCCTGGAGCCCAGGTGGCGTGGGTGGGTGTGCTCATTTGTTTTGCTTCCTCAGGGAAGGGCTCTCACTGACTTTGCAGGTGGGGAGGGGTGGCCTGGAGGAGAAAGAGAGCAAGGGCTTCTCACTCAGGCAGACCAGACCTGGGTTTGAATCCAGCTCCGCTCCTCCCTGGCAGCGGGACTTGGAGCTCAATTATTTCACCTCCTCAGGTCTCAGCTTTCTCTCTTGTAGGGCCTTTGAGAAAGAATTTAAATACAGAGATCTCTTTTCCTCTCCACCCTCCTCACCCCTCTCTACCCCTTTCCCCCTCCCTCATCCTAACCCATCACTCCTTGAGTGGGGGGGGGGGCAGTCTATTGGGCTGCTCCAGCGCTGGCTCCCCGGGCACCTCTGTTTGCCGACTCCGGCTGGGTGCCTAGGAGATGGCGCCAGGGCAGAGAACTGTCGGTGCCACTGAAACAGGACGAGGCGGATCCTCAGGCTTGGAACGGTTTTAAGTGGCTCTTTAGTGTGGGTGCTCACAGGTAGAATGGAGAGGTAGTTTTGCTGTATTTTGTGTTTTACCCTTCCAGATGCCAGTCAGGTGACAGCATGAGCAGCTTAACACTATTACCATCTGCCTGCCCTTTTATGCATGTAAATATGTATGTATGAGAACTGCCTCCCCCATCCTTCAACTTTGTGCGCCCTGATCTGGCCAAGCGGGCACAAGTGACTTGCCCAAGGTCACAGTGGCCAGGCAAAGCCACCTGGGCCTCAAACATGGGATAGGGCTGGGATGGGAGGAGATACTTTGCAGGAAAAAGGGATTTGGCTTATAGGTGAGGGTGATTTTTTCTTAGGTTGTTTGGACTGCTCGGTTCACAATGAGCTCTCCTCTTTGCATCATGCTCACAGCATCCTGCGGATTGGATGCTTCTCACCATCCTTTTAGGCTTGGTGAAAAAGGAAAAAAAAAAAATGATCACAAGCCCTGAATTTCCCTGAGAACCTGCGGCTTCTGCTCCCCGCCGTCTTTCCGGGCCCCTCCCCCGGGCATGTTTTTGAACATGATGAATTGCCGTGGTCAGCACGCCGTGCCCAGGGGAGCCAGCCTTCGGCTCCTTGGCCAGCCCTCATCTTTCCCGCAGGCCAGCCTGCTGCATGCGTCCCAGCGCAGACACGGTCGCTGCGGCTGCATTTCCTCTGTCCCCATGGAGGCATCACAAATCACCGAGAGGGACGTGTCCACTCCCCGGCTTGGCAGAGCAGGGAGAAGAGGTGGGTGTTGCAGTCGGGAGCAATTGCTTCTGGTGACCCAGGGCTTCAGCTACCTCCACTGGATTCCTTCAGTTTTGCAGTGTTTCTTGCAGGAATAAATTCAGCTGGAGGCTGTGCTACAGATATGCCTGGTGTCCTGGTGCCTGTCCCCTAGGCTCAGCCAATGCCTTGCTATCCATGTAGGTATTTCAGCAAGCATTTGTTGAGCCTCTGATCTCATGCTGCATGAAATGGGGGATTCAGAATTGAAAGGCAGGTTCTGACCTTCTGTTCTTACATTCTATTTGAGGAGCATGTACAAAAGTTATAATGTTATAAACCCATGGGAGAGACATCACCAGGTAGCATATTAACCCACAGAGTAAGTGTTTATTGACTGCCTGCTGTATGTACTTTATTGGATTATTATGGTTGAAGTTCATTGGTCAGTGAACTCAAGGTGTTTGGAAGAAGGAAAAATCTCTGTGGGATGCAAAGTTTTGTCATTTTTAATAGTTATGAATATTTACTCTTCCCTGCCATGGTGTTAAACACATTACTTGGAAACCTCACTGTCACCCTGTGAAGGAGGGACAGTCATCATCCCACTTTACAGATGGACCTGAGGAGCAGAGGGTCAGGTGGGTCACTGGCCGGTAAGGGTCAGGGCTGAGACTGAGGCCCGGTCTGTTTGATGCAAGGCCTCAATCTCTAAGACCTGGCTCCTCGTGGGGACCGAGCTGGAAGTGGAAGACTAGGCAGCACCAAGGGGGAACACTGCTCATGGGGTGAGCATCGTCAGACGTTTGAACTTTCCTAAATGTTTCAAGCTTCCTTTTTATTCCAAAGATAAAGAGGAAACCGGTACCGGTGTAACCTTCCAAATGCCCCCTGTCAAGGGTGTTAACTTCTCCATCACTAAGCTTGTTCCTATAGAAGAACAAGCAAGACTCCACCTTCGCAAGCCCATGCTCTCCCTTTGTGCCCTGAGCGCCCTTGAGCTGCCTGGCTCCCTCATTACTACCTGCATGGGGGTAACAGAGGTGACCTTCAAAGGTGTCATGAGGATTAAATAAGGTAATACTAAGTGGACCGTTTTTAGGGTAACAGCTCAAACAAGTTAGCTTTTCTTCATTATTATTCTGTACATGATATTTTGCTTTAATTTTGATTGTCTTATTAGACTCTAATCTCCTGAAGGTACTTCTTGCCTCCCACAACCTAACATCAAGCCCGAAACACAGTATGAGGCAAAAATGAATGAACGTCTAAAGAGGTGTTTGCGTATTCATATCAGGCAGTGCTGAGCAGGAGCCTAGTTAACAGCGTCCCATGCTTTAGTCAGTCATATTTTTATTTGCTTGTTTATTTTTTTCCTCTCACCTGCTCACTCACCAATCATTGACTCATTTCCCACCAGAGATGAGGAGTGGTGCTAGGAATTAAATTTTTTTGTAATGGAGTGTTAAAGAACACAAAAAAATTTAGTGAGAATGGTATGATGAGCTTATCATCCAGTTTTAGCAATTATTGACATTTTATTAATCTTGTTTTAACTATCTCTCTATTTTAAATAATTTTAAAATAACTTTTAGAAAGATTTTATTTATTTATTTTGTGAGAGAGAGAGGGGGGGAGGGAGGAAGCGAGGGAGAGAAACATTGATGTGAAAGAGAAACATCAATTGGTTGGCTTCCATATATGCCCCAGCTGGGAACCCAATCAGCAACTCAAGCTTGTGCCCTGACTGGGAATTGAACCAGTGACCTTTGTCTTGCAGGACGATGCCCAACCAACTGAGCCACACCAGTCAGGGCTACTTTTTTTTTTTTTCAACTGGAGCATTTTAAACACCAGAATCATGTCATTTTAGTTGTAAATACTTCATATCTAGCTTTAGCTGATAAAGGCAAACATTATTGTGCCTCATAACATTTATAATAATCCCTTAATATCATTGAAAACTAGTCATATTTAAATTTCTCACATTGTCTTATAAATTGCCTTTTCATAGTTGGTTTGTTGAATGTGGGAGGTGGGGGTGGGTAGAGCAGGGGAGAGTAATGGGGGAAAAATGGGGACAACTGTCATGGAACAACATTCAAAAAAGTAGTTGATTTGTTGAAATCAGGATTTAAACAAAGTTCTCACATTGTATTTGGTAATTACGTGACTTAAATCTGCTTTACTTTCAGATAGTGCCCTCTTGTCCCTGCTCTGCAATCCCACTGACCACTGACCATCTCACGTTAGGGATGCAGGGTATTGCTTCCTGGTGGTGGTTCAGTTGTCCCTCGTCCCCGGTATTTCCTGTGAAGGGGTGTTAGTCTGGGATGGGATTGTCTTCGGGCCCAGTTGTTTAGGCTGGGTGACCTTGTAGTGCGTTCTTCGTCTCCTGGGACATCGGCCATGTAAATTGTCAGGCTGCCCTGATTTCTGTGACTTCAGCCATGTCCCACCCTGGCAAAGCTCTCAGTCAGCTCATCAGCTTTTCACCTAATGGGTTTAGGATTCACCGGTCACCTCATTTACATTTGTGTTTTCATCAGTGCTTGCAAAATGGTGACTTTCTAACCCTTTCCTTCCTCCCGGGGCCTCTTTTGTCTCCTTTTCCTACCCTAACCTTTTATAATATCCAGCAACCTTCACATGTGAACACGTAAAGGGGTCCCCAAGTTTAGCTCATGGATTGGAGTTGGGCTGGTTATGTAAAAATCAGTGGGGATCTCTATAAACGTATAGGTCCTGGGATTTCACTCCTGTGGTTTCTGACTCAAAGGGCTGGAGAAGGATTGGGAAGTGTTTTCAGTTTTTAAATCAAGTTCCTAAAATGCAGCCAGTGCCAGGGAAGTAGAGGTTTGAAATCTGTCACCACTTAAAATTGCGAAGGACCAAGGTTGCTACCGTGGACACATGCCCTTGTCTGATGGGGCACCAGCCTGGGGGCAGCAAGGGGGAGAGAAGCTGGAATGAACTGGGGACATTGAAGGGATGTGGTGGCTTTGCCGTGATGCCCCTCACTTGGAAATAGGGCTGCACTTTCTTTTGCTGACCCCGGTCTCTCTCATTGCATGAACCTCGGAAACTTCAAATTGTATTAATATATTATTCCTTTGTGCCTCTGCCCAGTCTAGATCTAATTACTCCGAGCTGTTGGGACTTGAGCATGATGACAGAGGATTTTCTAGGATTACACTCAACATGTGACATTCAATTACCACTCCCCAGGAGGGCAGGGGTCAGCCAGGCAGGGAGCTGGTGGGGACGGATGGTCTTTCCAAGTAAGAATGGCAAGGGACTCAGTTTCCGAAGGGATGCACTAGTGGTGCTGCCTAAACTTCAGCGCATGTTTGTTAAAAAGCAAGTCCTGGGGTGGGGCCCAGGAGTCCGCATCTTTAACAGGCTCCTAGATGGTTTCGCTGTTTGAGGCTCATGGGTCTTGGGGAGTCACTATTACAGTCCTCAGCAGCCTCTGGAGACTGGATACTCAAAGGCATCTGGAAGAGCAGAGAGGGGTATGGAGCGTGTACTGACCTGGGAATTGGGAGACCAGGTTCTCACGGAGGTCTGTCAGTGACCGCTGAGGGATCCTGAGCCAAAGCTTCTCCTCCCCAGGCCTTGCTGGACCATATGCGAAATGCGGGAGTCGGTTAGATCCATGATTTAATTTTTAAAGCACTAGACTGCTGTTGCACGCTCGATATTTAAATGGTTAAATGGGGACTGTGCTAGTGGTAAGGGGGGCATGGAGCTAGCTCCCGCAGCATGGCCACGTGCTTCTCCCATCAGATTTTGGGGCTCTTGCCTCCTGACATCCACACCAAGTCCTGGGTCTTCGTAGAGTCAGTTTGGGAACCACCGGGCTGGGTGGCGGCTCAAGTTTCTTCTCTCACAGTTGGAGTTTCTCAGTTTGATCCTTCCGTACATGAGCACGGATCCAAGCCCCAGGCAGTGCTCTTTGCACGAACTGAATGAGAGAGTGAGAATGCTGTCAGGCAGTGCATTCTCTGCCCCCCTCCCTCAAAATCTAACCTACATGCACTTTTGATCATGATGGATGTGGGGGGTGAAGTCAGCAGGGCTTTCTGAGTCCCTGCCGTAAACAGTGCATGGTGCTGGGCATATGGAATAAGGTAGACACAGCTCCCTTTTTCAATAAACTTGCCTTTTATTTGGGGAGGTTCTGACATATGAAAAATGGGCTAATTAACAATACGTGGGAGTATGGCATACAAAAGTAGTGCTATAAAGAGAGAGAAGAAAGTGTTGGGGAATAAAAAGTAGTATACACACACCTACAGTTGTTTATTAGAAAACGTACATGTTAGATCTGTTATAGACAGCCGGTCCACATTAGTTTAAGAAGGGATCTATTGGACCACATGATTAGGCATTTCAGGGACGAGCTAGCTTCAGGCACGACAGGATCCAGAAGCTCAAACGATGTCAGCAGGGCTCCTTCCCCATTTTCTGGCTCAGCTTTCCTCTCTGTCTCACCCTCATTCTAAGGTGGAATTTCCTTAAATGGAAGTGGCATAATGAGTCTCCCAACAATTCTTGGCTAATTGTGATCTTTCAGCGTGAAACTCCAGAGGGAGACCAAAGCCCTCTCTTTCACAGTGTTCAGACATCAAGTCTTAGAGGCTCAGACTGGGCAGGAGCTCCCCTCTGAACCATCCACTCTGTGTAGGGGAAGGGAGAGCTCTGCTTAGCTAGCCTGAGTCACGTGACGGCCTGTCTACGTATGTGTGTGTGTGTGTGTGCACTTAGGTGATAGGAATGGGGACACGAGCCCTGGGATTGCCCTGCCACAGCTGTATGGGCAGGGTGGGCTGTTCCCCAGAGGAGAAGTAGGCATGCAAAAGTGACAGCTGTCCACCAAAATATGGAACTAAGAAAGAGCAAAATCACTGGTAATCTAACGCTGAAGAGGTTCATGCACACACATGAAAAATACTTAAGATACTTTAAATGAAAAAAAGGCATGACAGAAAACAGTTCATACCATAACATCCCATTTCTATATCTTAAAAAGTATGTATAGTCTATTTGTATGTGCACAAATATAGATGCTTTGAGTATAAAAAATAAGTTGTACTATTTTTTTGTACAGGGTTTTTCGACTTGACTGTTAGGAACATTATTCCTTCCTACACTGTCCTTCTTGGGATTGCCTTTTGTTATATGGTGCTAGAAGGATTTGGCTGGTGCCTGAGTTCCTTGTGGAGAGCTGGGCAGCACTGGGAGCTGCTGTGGGGTCTGCTGTCCCAGCTGTCCTGCTAACTTGTGTTTCAGGTCACAGCATGTCTACCGAGCATCTCCTTTTTGGAGCCTTCCCCATGGGACCCGTCGCTCAGGTCCCATGCAAGCATGGGGAGTTGAGTGGGATCTTAAGCAGAGGTGTATCGACTACTGCCGAAACAGGAACCTCAGGGCCCAGGCATTTATATATAGCCTCTGTCTCGGCAGCCTTGTGCAGAGCCGGTGTTTTTGGGGTCAAGGCAGAAGAGATCGGGGACAAATAAAAGCCACAGGAACTGGCTGGGGAAAAGTAGGTTGTTCCAAAGTTGAGGGTTGGGTTTGGGCTTGGCAATGATAGTGTGACTGTAGAGAGGTCGTGTGCACGCCAGGGGTTCGGTTGTCTCATTCACCTGGTAGAACTGTTGCAGGTGACACAGCTTCAGATGACGTGGGTGAGGAGAGGGAACCATGGGGAGGCCTGAAATGACTGTCATATGCTTTAGGCTCTGAGGTGCCCTGGCTAGACTCGGTGCTGGCCACGGGGACAGTGCCTTAGCGACTGTGGAAGACCCATCAGGTCTCTAGCCTGTGTCAGGCCAGTGGAGGGCACAGTTTTGGTGAGACCCTTACCTGGTGGCCATGCAGAAGGTCACCCACATTACTACTAGAAAGATTGATGTGTTAACTGACGGACTCACCTGAGACGCAAGGAGAGCAGCTGGAGAGGAGAAGCTGGGTGCTGCTCCTCCATCTCTGAGCAAAGCCTTTCAAATTGGAAAAAAAAAAAAAATAGATGGGCTATGGGCCCCTTTCTTCAGAGGACATCGCACCTGGCTGGGACAGCATGGGGGGTTGTGGGTGCAGGCCCCGTGGATTTGACTCCGACCCTACTCCTTGCTGGCTGTATGGCTTTGCACAAGTTACTTTATCTTTCTAACCCTCAGTTTCCTCATATCTAAAATGGGAATAAAAATAACACCTACCTTATAGGCTCATTGGAGTTATTAAATGAGGTGATGCATATAAAAATGCTTCGCATACTGTCTGACAGACAGTAAGCGCTCAGGAAGTGTGAGGGATGCTATTAACAGGTGGCCGAGGTAAACGTGGCCTCGCCCGGATGGGAGCAGAAGAAAGAGTGCTCTGGCCCAGCTCCCCACCTTCGCCGAACAGTTAGGCCGCAAGGAGCATCGTTGGAAAGCCGTGTTCTAAACCACTGATATCATACACACACAGTTACACGGGGGAAAAAACGGGCAACTAGCATGTTGAAGTAGGACATGCACGCAGCCAGAACCTGTGATTCCTGCAGCCTAGTCTGCATTCTGTCCTGAAGTTCACTTTGAGACTTAGAGTTCCTTCACGTCCCTGGGCCTCAGTTTCCCCATTTGTAAAATGAGCTGTTGGATGGCTGGTCTTCAGACTATTCCTGGTGCTTTCAGAGCAGTAGTTCAGCTGTGATCAGTTTGGTATGTTGAGGTTGTACATAAGATTCCTTTTGAGAATAGGGGCCACTCCTTGTCACCTGCTCTGCTAGTTGCTTTCTAAGGGTTCCTACAACTATAGCGCTGGATGAAATGGGATGAGACATCCAAGGGCAACGCCACGTTCTTATCACAGCATCGTTAGGATGGTGGCTCTTGCCATCTCCTCATCTTAAAGATGAGCCAAGTGAGACTGAAAATGTCTCAGCAACAGCGTCCAACGGCCAGAAGCTGACCCCAAGGCTCAATACGTAGACTGGGTTCTCTGCCTTCTGCTGCTCATGTCCCTCCATTGCTTGGTGTGTTTTGACAATTGGACCTGCGTTTTATAAAATGGAGCTGCCCCAGGCTGGGTGAATCCAGGGTCCCCAGTAAGCTTCCCATCTTAAGATATCACCATCTTCCTGTGCTCACATCCCAGACACATTTGTCATGAAGGAAGGGCAGATAGACATCCAGACTTCGTTTGACCTTTACATCACCTCCCTCTAATCGGCTCTGGCCGATCAGCTGCTCTTTTTGAGAGCTGGTGGGTCGAACTGGGATTGATTGGTGTTCTCTGCAGGGGATGGGCCTTGGCCCTCTCCACCCCACTGAGCTGAGGAGGTCCTCTGAGGTCCGAGAGCCTTGGCCGGAAACAGGAGCATGGATTCATACAGCAGGATGAGGGTCCCGCTGTGTCTGGACCCAGGACAAGGACAGGATAGCTGGTGAGGACTCAGACACCCAGTCTTTGGGACCTTGGACAAGTCCCTCAGTCTCTCCAGCCTCAGGATCCCTGGATGTTCTTGACAATCAAATGAGAAGTTAGATAAGTCGATAGAGACTCCCCACCAAAGGATGAGCCCGCGCAGGAGGTCTTGGCTTAGAAGCCACTGTGCTGTGGGGGAAAAGTGTGTACTTTGGGTCCTGTGGACCTAGATTTGAATCTCAGACCAGGCGCTTACAGGGGAGAAAGTGTTAAGGCAGTTATGAAACCTAGGGCAGATTATTAAACTCCCCTGTGCCTCAGTTTCTTCTGAGAAATGGGGAAATAATAATGCCAAACTTGCAGGGTTATCATAAGGGGTGGAAATAATCAAATTGTCTGGTGCCTGTCTTATAGTAAGTACTCAAAATGGTAGTTTTTATTATTGATATGAAAGTGCTTTATAAAATAAAGACCTAAGGGCTTATGAGGGCTGGTGATTATTGTATTGGTTAACAGGATGTCCATTCCTGCTGGAACAACTGATAAATTAGCCACTTCATAAAGAAAAAAGGATTTTGAATTTTGAATGGGGTAGAACCTATGAGTTTCCTCGGTGGTTTTGTTTGGTGGGATCAGGTTGGTTGAATTTTGCTATGAACCAACTAATCATTGAACAGAGGAGCTGAGCCACTCACTGTCTGAAAAAGGCCACGTAGAAAAAGACTTAGAGAGGTCTTAGCTGTTTGGGAGCAAGCGCGTCACGAGCTGGTATGAGAACTGGCTGCTGATAAGTGGCGCTCTGAGTGCATTAACAGAGGTAGTAAGCCTAGAATGAGGGAGGAGATGGTCCTTTTTCATTCTCTTTCGGCCGGGATACCCTTCAAAATCTGGGTTCTGTTCTCTAAGAGTCCCACTGTCAAACCTGAGTCTGTCCTGAAGAAGGTGATTGAGATAGGACAGTTTTGGAGAACTTGCCAAGCAGGAAACAAGAAAGAGAATGGGATTTTCATCCTGGAGAAGAGATGTCTTAGGGTGATGGGTGGCTTTAAACCTCTGAAGGACTGCCACGAGGGAATGGGAGACGTTTGGTTCCTTGAGATGTCTAGGTCATGGGGTAGGGTGGGGGAGGCATATTCAGCCCAATTTATGATGGTGTCTTGTAGCCAAGAGTTCTCTACGATGGAACTGGGCCACCTTAGGAGGCAGTGCCTACCCTGGCGCTAGAGACAGTTAAACTGAGGCCAGCCAAAGTGAAGCAGTGTGGTTTGGAAGTTGTGAGAACAAGATGTAGTGTTGGATCTGGTTCAAATCCTGGCTCTACCATTTACTAGCTGCATGGGCCAGGAAGTAAACCTCCCTAGACATAGCGTTTCTGCCAATGAAATGGAGATAGTGTTTATAGTGCCAGATTGCGAGGATTAAATGAGATAATATAGGTAAAGCCCTCACCAGTCGCTGGTATAATTATTTCAGATGCTGTGCTCCCCCGGGCTTCCTTCCCGCTCCACATTCTTGGGCTTCTGTGAATAAACAGGCCGGGGCTCTTTCTCCTTCATTGTTCTCTTCTGTTCTCCACTTTGAACCAATTGCTGTTTCATTGCACTTTGTTAATAATATAACTCTGGAGAAAGCCGGCCTGGTGTGATTGTTTTTAGCGTTTCTTCCTCATTAATTTAGATCTTCTTCCCCAGCTGATGAACACTTTTGCTTAGCAGAAGTTCATTACTTCTCCCCTCCCCCACTCATTCCAGCAACGCAATTTAAACAACACTAATCCCGTATTTAGTGAGAAAATGGAGTTTTATAATGAGAAACACTCAGTTTGAGAGTTAATCTCTTTTTCTTCTTAAATAGCATTTTTTTTTTCAAATCTAATGATGAATTACCATCACTTGTCCTGGAGAAACATTTGAGAGGGGATAATAGATGTAGGTTATGAGATTTTAGAGTCAGACGGACTCCGACCCAGCCCCCTCGTCCTACAGGTGGGGCGCTGGGGCCTCCGGGAGGCTGAGTTATGGGAGCTGGGCCAGCAGAGTGCATGGCGGGGCTCCTGCCTCCTGCCGGGTGCGTCTCTTCTCCTGCATCCGTGCTGCCTCTCATCTGCTGGGGTGGCAGCTGGCTCGAACCCTGTTCCACCACTGTCTAGCCTGCATTTGGCCAGTTTTAACTTCACCGAAGCCCAGTGTTTTCTTCTACAAACTGCCCATGTGATAGTAGTTTCTTCTTTGTAGGTATTAGGGTTAGGAAAATATAGGTAAAATTATTACAACATTGCTGGCAACTAGAAGGTATAGAAAGAGTATTTGTTAAATGAATGTATAATAAGGTTGTTACCACTAATAGTTATTATTTACCTGACTGGTTCCCATGTGCTGAGCCCCCCAAACGAGCCGAGGTGGTAGGTATGTCCCTACTGTTAGGAGAACTCTGTAATTGTTGTAATTTCCCAATTTCTGTCTTGATTGTTAGCCCCAGACCTCATCTGTTTCCTATGGGAATTGACAGTGAAGCCCTTCAAATGGAACATTCTTGGGGATCTGTTTTAGGACAGCAGGGAGCTGGTTCCTGGGGAGACGCCTCTTATTCCACAGTTGGGGGCAGAAGGGCCTCCCAAAAGGGTGGGCTTGGTAGCTGCAAGAAGCAGAGTAGGGTGCATCGCTTGGGCCCATGAGGGAGAATTGGGCTGATCAGACCTTATACTAGTGGATCTCAACCAGGGACAGTTTTGTTCTCGCCCTTCCTCCAGGGGACATTTGGCAATGTCTGAAGACATTTTTGGTTGTCACAGGTGGCCAAGGCTCTGTGTGTGTGTGTGATCTTGTGGATAGAGACAAGGGACGGTGCTAAATATCCCGAAGTGCACAGGACAGCTCCCACAACAAAGAATGACCTGACCTCAAATGTTAATAGCTCCGAAGTTGAGTCGTCCTGCCTTAGGCCATCCTATAGTTTGATCTTCACAGCAGATTGTGAAGTTGGAGGAAGGGAGCTAATATTTAATAAGGATAATGGGACCGGCTTCTTTTGTGCCAGGCATTGAATTAGGCTAAAGTTGGGAAAATAGATTTTAATCTGCATGCCAACTGGATCAGTGCGCAGGGGTTTCTTGGCCCATGCTATTGATGAGCCTGTGGGCTCAGTGGGCAGGAAGGTGGCCATCAGTTGGCCTCCAGCCCTACCCTCTTTAGCTGTGTGGCACTGGGAAGTTCCTTAACCTTTCTGTGCCTTAGTTTTCCTACTCATAAAATGCCAATGCTAATAGTGTCTACTCATTGGGCTGGGAGGGTTGAACCAATGGATGAACCTAATACAGCACAGTGCCTGCACCCTGCTGGCTGTCATCCTTCTCCTCAACATTAGGGACATAATATGTGGCTTGCCACGTATTTACTACCCTTGTTCTCTTCCAGTTGTACACAGCATCCTACTTACGTAGGCAAGACCTGTGTGATTGGTCCCATTTTTAGGAGGGGGAAGTTGTGTTTCCAGTTGGTCAGAGAGTTCAGAGCAGAGGTTCAGAGGGCTCGAGTGCGGGGGAGAGCCTGTGTAGAGCGTGTTGTCCTCACTCACGAAATGCTTGTCAACCAGCCCCATCCCTTGCCCAACTCAGAGCTGTGTGCGCAGATCCCCCGGGGATGGCTCTGTGCTGCACATTCGAATCGTTCAGATTCGTCTGAACCATTTCCTTGTCTTCAGGAGACAAAGGGAACTTCAGCACTGACCTGCCCGTGGGGCTTCTAGAGGAAGAGGGAAGAAGAGTGCTGGAGGCCAGAGGTTCACCTGCACGCAGCCCGCATGCGGTCTTGTTTTGCTGTGGGAGTTATCCCGTGCCCTTATTTTTCAAGTTTGAATTTGTGGTCCCCAGTTAAAAATATAAAGATAGCAAATACAAATTTCAAGGCTCAATGTCTTTGAAAATGAGAATTGGTTGTACTAGGCTCACCTTAGTAAACCAATGGGTAGCCATTCTCCTCCCCTCAGATGCCAGACGTGCTCATTTTCCCCACTCCGCTCTGTGCCTCAATGCCTGCCTCCTCAGCACCAAGCCTGAGCGGCAGTGGCCACCTGCTTGCTCACACTTGGCCTGCTTCACTTGTTTCTATTGCCCTCACCTGCCCTGCAGGCACAGGAGTTTGCAGCTGTTGGCACAGAGCTGATTATAACTACCCCTTATATTCAAAGCATTTTCACATATGTTGACCTTTACTACTTGTGGGGAAGTCAGGGCGGGGCTATGGTGCCCATTACCCAGATGGAGAAATCGAGGCCCAAAGTTAAGCCACTTGCCCAGTATCACACAGCAATTTCAGTGCTGAGCGGGAATAGTTTTGTGTATGCTCAAGCTTCGGATTTGGTTCGTAATCAACTACGAGAACATGGAAACATCTTACTTTTTCCAGGGTGCTATGGTCCAACAGAAGTTAAAAAAAAAAAAAAAGAGGCTGTAGTTTCCAGATTTCATAGATTTCTAAAACTTGCCCAAAATTGGGATACCCAAGCAACAAAGTTTTCAACTTTGTCATCAGCTTTCATTTTGTTGGTAAGAATATCAATACCCCAAACCGAGTACCATCTGCTACCACCAGCATTTTGTAAAAGATGGAAGAACCTAGCCCGGGATGAACGATGGTCTTTTTCAGGAAAGGTGTCTTTGCGTACATACAACTGTCATAAGTATTTTCTTATTTTTTCACTTCACCATAGCAGATGCAGGGACTAGCTTTTGGGGAAATCACTGGGCTGGGAGAGATTTAAGCTTACTTATTCGAGATCTTCCCTTTTTCCAGTGCTATTGTAGTGAGAGCCAGTGCACCAGTCCCACCCCCAAACAGACATCAGAATGCCAGACTGCCTCCCCCACCCCAGGTCATTCGGGCCTGTGTTCGCTGCTCTCTGCTCTGCCCCTTTTCCAGCGCCACTGGGCTCAGGGAGAGCAAAGGGATCATCTGGTCCATGTGGAAAGATTTCTCAAGAGCTGGGAATGAATTCCTGGTCACAAACGGAGCTTCCGCCTAGTGCACCCCTGCCGAGGGCTGTCCATGGGGTGACAAACGGGGCCTGCCTGACCTCAGACAACACCAGCTCTGGAAACCTGTCTCGGAGAATTGGAGAAAAACAATCAATAGATGAGAGGTTGGGAGACAAGGGGTTGAGTTCCAATTTTGCTACCCATTTACTGTGCAACCTTGGAGAACCCACCTCCCCACTCTGTGCCTGAATTTCTTTCTCATCAAGGTAGAAGGATTGAACTGGATGATTTAAATTCCCTCCTACTTCTGACAAGCTATGATTCACTCTAATTCAATTTTTAAAATCAAAATAGCAAAGGGGAAGGCCCTTAAAGGTCATCTAGCAGAAGTACCCTCAGTCTGCTCAGTTAAATGCCAAGGAAAACGCAGCCATAGCTCAGGAGCCCGAGGTGTCCCGCCTGCCCCTCCGAGCGGGGCTCTGCTCTGCGAGGCGGGGCCGCGGAGTGCAGGGATCACCCCGTGCAGCTTTGGAGGGTGAGGAGAGGCCTCTTGGTCTGGTATGAACTCAGTTTTCCTCTGTCACTGGGCTGCAAGGCTCTGACCCCGACCCCGAGAGGAATCTTCCTTTTCTATTGAATTTGTTAAGACTCCAGGTCATGTTTTCATTTTCAGCCAGGAGCAAATTACACCAGCCTCTGTGGGGTTACATCTCTGCTGTGATTTTTCCTTTGGAGCCCCTGGGAACGAGGGATAGGAAGGTGGGGTGGCACTCACTGGCCCTTAGACAGAAGGTGTTAGAGGGACGCGCAGAAACGATTTGGTTTGGATCCCCACCTGAAGCGAGAATCTCTCCAGGCGCCTTCCCATCGAGGGCCTGTCCAGCTTCTGCTCAGCCCCTAAGGGAACCACTCTATGTTTTGTTATAACACTGAATGATGGTCTTTTCACTGAGCTGCAGTCTCCTATCTGAGATTTTTTTTTTTTTTTTTTTTTTTTTTTACCAGTTGTTTCTGGCTCTGTCCTCTGCACTGCTCTGATAAAGCCTGTTTCCTTCTCAATTTTCAGGTCGGCCTTGCGTCTCTCCTCTCAGCTAAGCATTGCCTTCATCCCCAGGCATGATATATTGGGTTGGCCAAAAGTCCAAATGATTTTTTCTATAAGATGAAAGACACATTTTTTATGTTCACCAATGACTTTATTGATTTGGGTATTTTGAGTATGTCAGCTATCTCCCTCTATTGGCTTCTGGTGGGTAGAGGCCAGGGGTGCTGCTAAACATCTTCCAATGCATAAGACAGCCCCACAGCAAAGAATTATTTGGTCAGAATGTCTATAGTGCCAAGAAACTTCACAAACCACTTTTGACATGTTCAATCAGTTACAGCACCTTCTCCATACACTGCACAAATCTTTTTTTGTGTTTCAGTTGCATTTTTATATTTCTTTCTTTTTTTAAAGATTTTATTTATTTTTAGACAGAAGGGAATGGAGGGAGAAAGAGATGGGGAGAAACATCAATGTGTGGTTGCATCACACATGGCCCTCCTGGGGACCCAGCCTGCAACCCAGGCATGTGCCCTGACTGGGAATTGAACCGGTGACCCTTTGGTTCACAGCCCACACTCAGTCCACTGAGCTACACCAGCCAGGGAGCATTTTTATCTTTCTTGAAACAATAAAGCATAATACACTAAAGATGTTCCATGTTTTCTTCCATCTTCAATATTAAAATGACTGCTCAAAAATCCACCAATTTGGATAAGTTTATTTTTAAAATGCATGCTGCTATGACAGCTGTCACAATACAATCTAACAAAATTGTTTCAAAAGAAGTTAAAGTCAACTAAGCGCAACTAGAGCCATTGTACAAAAATAACCATAATGGACCTTTTGGCCAACCTAATAATTCTAGGCTTCTCACCACTCCTTTGGCCCCACCCTAGTTTACTCAATTAGTCATTCAATAAACTTATTTTAACTTAAAATTTTTATTTGTTGAGTTTAGAGAGAGAGAGAGAGGAAGAGAAAGAGAGTGAGAGAAACATCGATTTATTGTTCACTTATTTATGCATTCATTGGTTGATTCCTGTATGTGCCCTGACTGGGGATCAAACCTGCAACCTTGGTGTATTGGGACAATGCTCTAACCAACTGAGCTACCCTGCCAGGACCTCAACAGATATTTATTAAGTACCTACCATGTATGTGCCAGACCCTGTGCTGGGCACTGTTGATGGAGACCTGGTTCCTGGCTTCTGGAGTCTGGCAGGAAAAACATACAAAAGCAAATAATTCTGAAGTTACATTGGGTGGGTTTAAACTCCAGCTCCACCACTTACCATTGGTGACGTTGACCAAGTTGTTTGACCTTTCCAGTCCACAGTTTCCCCATCTGTTGGATGGAGGGAAATAATAATAACTTTCATTTGTTAGGAGTTAATAAGTGAGAGTGCTTGGAATTAAGCACGGCCCATTGTAAACACTGAGAGAATGTGAGCTATCGTTACTACTGCTGCAGTGGAGCAGAAGAGATGCCAAGGTGCGTGGCATGAGCGCTCATGGACTCAGGGAACGCTTCACTGAGGAAGGAGCATTTAAGCTCATGCTTGCAGGGTGAACAGGAGCTGGTCAGGTGAAGAGACAGAGGAGCACAGTCTAAGCAAAAGAGACAGGATGTGCAAATGTCCTGAGTCGGGGCAGGTGCGGGGCATGTGGCAGGAGCTGGAAGCAAGCCAACATGGATGGAGCTTAGCAGTGGGAGATTTGGGGCTGGAGTGGTGACTAGGGCTGTGTGGTGTGGGCTTCACAGGTCTCGGAAGGGCTGGGGTCTTCTGAGAGCAATGGCCGGCCGCTGAAGGGCTTCACGTGGTAGAGAAGCATGACAAAGATTCTGGCTGCTCTATGGATACTGAGTATATGTAATTCTCTGGGATCATCCTGTCTTTTAATTTGTACCCTCTATTCCTTTTTTTTTTTTTTAAGATTTTATTTATTTTTTGAGAGAGGAAGGGAGGGAGAAAGAGAGGGAGAAAAACATCAATGTGTGGTTGCCTCTCGCATGCCCCCTACTGGGGACCTGGCCCACAACCCAGGCATGTACCCTGACTGGGAATCGATCCAGCAACTCTTTGGTTCACAGGCCAGGGCTCAATCCACCGAGACACACCAGCCAGGGCCCCTCTATTCTTATTAGTATAAAAAAACCAAAAATCGCATTTGTTCTTTGGGCATTTTTGCAAAAACAGTGACTCATATTTAGGGTCTCATTCCAGAAGGCCCCCTTTTCATGTACTGGTCTTCAAACTCTCTAAAGAATTGCCTGATAAAATGTCACCAATTGCGAAGCTTAAAGTATTATCCTATACAGAAGACTGAACATCCTTCAGGCTGGAAATCTTTAGATTACAAGAGCACAAACTCCCACAGACTGGGCTCAGGCATTGTGACAGGTGGTGGGGGGTGATAGCTTTGGATAGGGGACCTTCACATTGTCCTGAAATCCCGAGGCACTCCGAGCCCTCTGCTCTCCAGGCATGGACACCTGCAACTCTGTGCCATTTTGGGACGCCCAAGGACACCTTTGAACCAAGACTTGCGGAAAGACAGTTCTTTTATGAGGCACCATGCCCTCATTCCTTTCCAAGAAGCTGAAGCCCTGCTCTGAGTATCTCTTCCTCCTTTTGTCAGGGGCACCAAAATAACAGGGCAGGAGTCAGGTGGATTGTAAGTGACCTGCTGACATCAGAGCAACAGATCAAATAATTCATTTTCTTCTAAATCCGGATTATGTGGCTGTAACTCCCAGGAACTATTTTTAGTGCCCATCAGTCTTGTTCTGGTTGTGAGCATTTGTTGAGGTGTGCACACAGACACACATGCACACACTCAAACGGCAGTGGCTCTGGGTGTGTATGCGTGAGCAATCTCGACGACAGTACCCGCCCAGCCCTTAGCCTGCACAGTGTCTCAACTGTACCTCCAGACTCACGCAGGCACTGGTCACAGTCCTCACCCCCTCCACAGGCCTGCTTTCAGAGCTGGAGAGGTCGCTTGGGCCATCCCCTGCTTGCTCTTGGGTCTTGGTTAATTGCTTGCTATGTGGTTAGGGTCTGGCTGCTCACAGTGACGTTGGTGGACCAGCAGGGTGCACATCACCTAGGGCCCGTTAGAAATGCAGACTCTCGGCCCCACCCCAGGCCTCCTGGTCAGAATCTGCCTTTCCCTAAGACCCCCTGGTGATCTGTGTGCACGCTGGAGTTTGAGGAGCTCTGGGCTAAAATCTTTGCCTGCCTTGGCAAACACAGCCGCGGCTCTGAACGGAGCAGCTCTCCTTTCATGTTTCATGTTCATAGATTCCACAGAGAATTTCACTGGAAGAAAGGGCTCCACGGCTAGGTCACGTGAGAAAACGGCTGCACCACACTGTGCTAGCTTCCAGGCTCAGAGGACCTCAGCTCCTCTCGGAGCCACCTCCATGGCCACATTTTTCTATCTGGGACATTTTCACATATTCTTCCCGATCCCTGGAACTTTCTCTCCCACCTCCCCTCCCTTTGCCTGGCTCAATCCCATCCAGCTTTCAGATCTCTCAGCTTTAACTATCCATTTTGTAGGCTGCCAGGTCACAGCGAATGTCCCTTTTCTAACACTGAGCACACCTGGAACCATGTGCTCAGTGTCTGGCTACCGTCTCCAGGAGATTGCACACCCCACAGGGAGGAGTCATGTCTGTCTGGGTTCCTGGATAGGCACACAGTGAATGTGCATGGAAAGAAGGAATGATACAGGAGGCTTACTCAGAGAGGAGTCTGAGAAAAGGTCATTCATTCATGCAGAAAACACTTTTTGAGTATCTGCCAGGTGCCAGGCAGTAGATGGAGTGCCGAGGGCACCCAGAGCTCCGACTGGGTCCTGACTGCGGCTGCTCACAGCCTAGCAGGTGGACATGGACATTAAACCCTTAGGTGTAGGCGGCCACCCACAGGGGTCACCATGACACACACGGGAAGAAGCAGGTGACGGAACCCCGTCCCTGCGATGATTTGTTAATATTCCAGCCAGGGCTCTGGGCCCCTCAGTTTCTCTCTCTCTCTCTAAGGACTTGGCTGTTCCAAGGAGCTTTCTCAGAAGGAGCTTTTGGCTCAGAGGACGTTCGGTGTCTTGATTGTGAATTCTTAATTTCCATGGGTAAATTTCTCAGGTGTGGCTATTGATTTTTAAAGAATAAATTGTTATGCTTCTACTCCTCTTTTCAATGGTCCTCTCTTTCCATCTGTTGGGGGTGGCTCCCTGTCCTTCATTTCTTCCCAGAGGTCAGAAGAAGAAGAAACCCAAACGTAAAGACAAAGCAAGGGCCTGAAGAAGGCGAACCTTGGATAGGCGAGTCAATTTCGTCCTGCCTGCCTGCTTTCCCCTGTCCTTCCTTCCTTCCCTCTCTCTTGTTATTTTCCCAGGACTCAGTGCTGTCCATCTCCACACATCGGTTTCCGTGTGATGGAGCAAACAGCTAAACAAGCAACCGCAGCAAATAGTGATGTGGACTCTGGTGGGAAGGCCAGTCTCTCTGGGAGTATCTGCCCTAGTGTAGAGTCGGGAAAGGCTCCCGGAGGAAGTGACGTTTCAGTGGAGAGCTGGGGGATGAATGTGTGTAGAGGCAGTGTCTGAAGGTGAGGTCAGTTGGGGAAGGGTAGGGGGAGGTAGGGGGGCGGAATGGTGGGAGAGCCCCAGGCAGGGCACAGCACATGCAAAGACCCAGGGCAAGGGGAAGCACAGCGTAGCGGGGGAGCCCAGAGGAGGGCTTCGAGAGAAGGGGCTGGTGGGGGTGGGGGTGGGGTGGGGAGAGGCAGTGGCCTCACCATGCAGGACTCAATAAACCACTCTAAGTGGTTTGGACTCGATCCTGGGCCAACGCGGAGCTAATGGAGGGTTTTACACTGAGGAGTGGCATGAGCGGACTCGAGTGTTGGTAAGGTGGCTGGTGTGGAGAATGTGTTCATGGGTGAGTCTGAAGGTGGGGCACCTGGTTAGGGGGCTGTTGTGATTGATCAGGTACGAGACAACGGTGTTCTGGATGGGGCAACATCAGCGTGTGCTCCTGGAGACTGGGCTTGCCAGGGCCAAAGCTGCCGTGACCCGGACCCCACTCGGGGAGCCTGTAGGTTGTGCCGCTCCTGTGCTGAGTGCTCCGTCGATGGGCTCCATTTACCCCGTGTACGATCCCGCCAGGCAGAGTCACCTCCACCTGCCAAAGGGGACAAGGACTCGTGCCTGGTAACCGTCGGAATAAGAAAGGGCTTTGAAAAATGTAAGCCCCACTCACAAGGATGACTTAAAAAATATTTTTTTAACTGCAGTTGACAGACAGTATTCTAATAGTGTGGACCAGAGGGTTTGCTCTCTTAGAGAGTTTTTGTCATGTAGGAGAGTTGCTAAACTCATTTGTATTTATTTTTTATGTTTATGACATTGTCTCTTTTGTTATTTTATACTTCCTGTTGTATTATTTTCTGTGCTTTGTGAACTAGATGTTATTTTTTGCCTGGTGGTGTTGAGTAGTTATATTCTTTTTGATTACTTTGTTTTGAGAGTAATATTTTGTTTGTATGTATCTAATTTTGTCAAGAGTAAACTTGCCTCTACTGTAAAACAGTTAGTATACTTTTAGTAGACTTCTGATCTCCTTGAGCACGTCTCACTCTTTTTAAATGTAACCTTGGGATTTAGGTCTAGATTATTTATGCTAACTTACTAC
>PVJI01014704.1:0-43303 GCA_004026765.1 Micronycteris hirsuta
AGGGAAATGAAAGAATAGAGAAAACTATACTGTAGTAGTCAGGATGTGGTGGAACCAAATTGCAGTTTTCTAATTGAGAATGTCTTCTTGGTCTGAAGGAACAGAGTTCTGAAGGAAAGTAGCAGGCTCCCTTTTCAGTAGACACCTCCTGTCTGCTGCTGGAACACGTCAATTGTATCTTCATCCTCCATTTCCAACTAACATAAAGGAAAAAAAAACAAATTGAAAGCCACTGGTTATTCAGCTCTTAAAAGTTGTAATTATCGTCGTGGCTGGTATGGCTCAGTGGATTGAGCCTGTGAACCGGGGGGGTCACCAGTTCAATTCTCAGTCAGGGCACAAGCCTGGGTTGCAGGCCAAGTCCCCAGTGGGGGGCATGAGAGAGGCAACCACACACTGATCTTTCTCTCCCTCTGTTTCTCCCTTCCCTTCTCTCGAAAAATAAATAAAATCTTTATATAAATAAAATCAATAAATAAAATTTAAAAGAATTTATAATTATCAGAGCTAATATCCTGAAAAACTGTACAAGTTTCACCCAATTCCAATGTTCATTAGTTTCAATATCCCAAAGGCTAATTAAGAATCGGCCTTAGGCCCTGGCTGGTGTGGCTCAGTGGATTGAGCGCGAGCTTGGAACCAAGGGGTCCCAGTTCGATTCCCAGTCAGGGCACATGCCTAGGTTGCAGGCCAGGTCCCTGTGAGGGCCATGTGAGAGGCAACCGTACATTGCTGTTTCTCTCCCTCTCTGTCTCCCTCCCTTCCCCTCTAAAAATAAATAAAAATAAAATAAAATAAAATAAAATAAAAAAAAAAAGGAATCGGCCTTAGGTTTAAGTAACTTTTTACATGACCTTCTTTGTGAAGATTATAAAAAACTTAGTTTTTAAGTTAAAAACTGAATTATGTCTGTCCTGACCAGTGTGGCTCAGTTGGTTGGGCATCGTCCTACAAAGTGAAAGGTCCCAATAAGGCACATATGAGAGGCAGCAGATCAGTTTCTCAAATCTATTTTTCTCTACCTCGCTCCCTTTCCGTCTCTCTAAAAATAAATAAAATCTTGAAAAAAACTGAATATGTCTATGAGTTAAGTCTCCTCCTGCAATTACTGAAAATTAAGTGTTATACATGTAAAGGACCTCACTGCTATGTTGTTTACATGGGCAAAAAACAGGAAATAACCTAAGTATCAATAGAAACCCCCCAAAATATGATACAATTATACATGGAATACCACATAGCTGTTATTCAAAAATAAGCAGAGGGACTTCCGGTCAGGTTGGCAGAATACGTAAATATGGCTCACCTCCTCACACAACCACATCAAAGTTACAATGAAAATAGAACCACCAGAAATTGAGTTGAATGGCAGTCTGACAACTGCAATAATAAAGAAACCACATCCAGCTAGACTGGTAGGAGGGGCAGAGACATGGAACAGGCTGGTCCCACATCCATGTGTGGTGGATAAAAATTCGGGAAGGATATCTCAGGAGCGAGGAGTCCCAGCCTCACACCAGGCCCCCAGCCCAGGGTTCCAACGCCAGGAAGATTAAGTCCCCGAACTCCTGGCTCCAATAACCAGCAGGACTGAGTTGGTGGAAAAGACTTCTAGAGTCCCAAGCAGTTCCCCTTAAAGAACCCACACATGGACTTACTCAGACTCCCTCCCTCCCTCCGAGCTCCAGTACTAGGTTAACAGCTTAACACATTGCGTACCGCATAGAAATCTCTAAGACATACGCCAGGGACTGCACATTTTTGGGCAAACTTGAAGACGAAGACTATTCGGATGACCAAAATACAATGTAACTGCAATGCTCTAACCGTTCATGCAATTATATAGTTTTTCATAGATTGACCTGCACAGTTTCCACCAATGAGATCGCTTCATTTGATGTGGACAAGACAGTGTGTTGATACCTAAGGTCCATAACAGATGGCGCGCGAAACACGAGAAAACTCGTGAGCGGTCCTTAAGTTGTTAAAAGGCACCAGTGGCCTACAGGGAGGAACTGAAGTGTCTGGCATCAAGGCGGGAGCTGGAGGCTGGTTTTCTCCCAGACAGAAAGGTGGGCAGAGACTACTGTCCCTTTTCTGAGCTTCCCCCACCACAGAGTCACAGAACCAGCCTGCAGGTATCGTGTCAGACTTCATCAACCTGGCTAACACTGTTTGCCCCACCTGGAGATCCTGAGTCCCACCCGATATACAACCTGTTAAACAGTGACATTCCCATACGAATGGGGGGTCTTGGCTCATGCTTCATAACTTCCTAAATCCTCTCAAACAAGCAATCCGGTCTTAGTGAGACTCTAGCACCCCCTATCTCTCTTGCTAAGTGACCCCAGGCCCTGCATTTGCAGTAGCCAGCCTAGATTCACAGATTGGCTTCGCCTGGGATCTCCAAGGCCAGCCCAGGTAGCAGCCATCTCTGACTGCTTTATGGCTCAGGAAGAGTAGCCCTAGACAGAGTACCAGTGGGGCCTGACCTTGACCTGCACCACCTGGGAAACCCCAGGGCAGCACACCCAGTGGACAGTTACAGACCACGTCAGAGCACCACCACCCTGTCCCTGCACAGATGATCCTCCACGGAGGGCAGAGGTTGGTGGTCAGTGTTCACTCCCATTCCTTACAGCTTACTGGCCTGGGTAAATCCCTCCCACTAATCTGCCAACAGCCACCAAGGATCAGAACTACAAGAGGAGGGTGTGGTCAGCCCACATGAAGGGCACACCTCACGTACCCAGCTTGGGTGACTGGGGAGGCTGTGCAGCTGGACCCTGGACCTTTGTAGGGTAAAGCCAAGACTGCTCCACCCAACAAAGCTGTCATTTAGAATCAAAGGGCAGATAAAGAGCTTCCCAAACAAGAAAACACAAGGAGCTCATCACCACCAAACCAGTATTATATGAAATGTTAAAGGGACTTTTTAAAGAAAAAGATCAAACCTATGAACAATAACATAGCAATAAATAAGTATCTATCAACAGCTAAATCTATAAGACAAACTAAGCAAACAAGAACAGAGACAGAATCATGGATACCAAGAGCGTTTTAATGGCTGCTGGATAAAAGGGTGTGGGGGGATAGGTGAAGAGGTGAGGGGGTTAAGAAGTACAAATAGGTAGTTGCAGAATAACCATGGGCTATATAAAGTACAGTATAGGAAATGGAGTAACGAGAGAAATTCCCATGACCCATGGACATAAGCAGTGGTGTGGGGTACTGGGTGGAAAGGGGCAAAGGGGGAAAAAATCAGGACAACTGTAATAGTATAATCAATAATTAAAATTGAAATAAAAAATAAGCAGATTTACACAACTAGAAATATCCCTAGGGCCCAGATGGTGTAGCTCAGTGGATTGAGTGCGGGCTGGGAACCAAAGGGTCCTGGTTTGATTCCCAGTCAGGGCACATGCCTGGGTTGCGGGCCAGGTCCCCAGTGAGGGCCATGTGAGAGGCAACCATACATTGCTTTCTCCCCCTCTTTCTCCCTCCCTTCTCTTCTCTTCAAAAATAAATAAATAAAATCTTAAAAAAAAAAAAAAAAAAAGAAGAAGGAAATATCCCTAGGATACTAGTATTAGGCTAAAGACAAAATTTAAAAACTAGGCAACATTTGTGTTTTTAAATATACGCCTATAACATGAATATATCCTTGCCTGTGCATGAAACAGCGGTTACCCTATATGCAGTAAGGGAAGGGAATGGATAAGAAATCACTAGTTTTTAAAAAACACCTAATTTACTCCTGGCTGGTGTGGCTCGGTGGATAGAGCATTGGCCTGTGAACCACAGGGTCACCAGTTTGATTCCCAGTCAGGACACAGGCCTGGCTTGCATGCCAGATCCCCAGTGGGGGGCACACGAGAGGCAACCACACATTGATATTTCTCTCCCTCTCTTTTTCCTGTCCCCTCTGTCTAAAAGTAAGTTTTAAAAATTTTTAGTAAGAAAACCTAATTTAAATTTTAAATTCTAAACCTAATTTAAAATTTAAATTTTAACTTGTGAATGCTATTCACAAATTAAGTTTGCAAAATTCACAAACACGTTATACATAAAACTATCATGTTGACAGTAGGAAGGTTTTGGTACATATGGCAACACTACAAAGTATATAAGCTTTGTAACGGTTTACTTTGCTGACAATTACCCTTGAAAACTCCTTTCTAGCCCTAGCTGGAGTGACTCAGTGGACTGAACTCTGGCCTGCAGACCAAAAGGTTTCCAGTTTGATCTCTTGTCAGGGCACCTGCCTGGGTTGCTGGCCAGGACCGCAGTTGGGGGTGTGCAAGAGGCAACCAATCAATGCTTTTTCTCTCTCCCTCTTTTCCCCTCTAAAATAAATGAAATCTTTATTTAAAAAAAAATCACAGCATCTCCTCCTAAAAGCTGGTTAAATCTGTAGGTAAAACAAAGTTGGGCACCTAAAGACAAGAAAGAGAACTGTTTCTAATGAAGTTGAAATATACTCAAAGTAGAGCTAAGGCATGAAAATATTAATAACTGAGTCTTAATTCCATCTTTTGTAAAATGGAATAGCATTCAGCCATGAGAATTAAATAAGTAGAAGAAAGTAAGTAACCAAATCATGGGCACATAATAATTATACTGCTATTAAAATTGGCTGATAAGATTTACTAATTTATTACAATTCTTCAATTTAATATTGGGAGAACAATTCTAACAAATCAATTTCCTTCTAAAATAAATTCTAAATACTAAAATGAATTCAATTCCAAATTCATTTGAAAATTTTATAATGAAGTTCTGAACAAATCCTCCTCACAGTTTAGTATTTGCAGAGTTATTTTGTGGTGGTGGGTGAGGGCTTCATAAGACAGAAAATACATTTCTAGCCCTGGCCAGGGTAGATCAGTTTTTTAGAGCTTCATCCCAATACACCAAGGTTAGGGGTTTGATCCCTGGTCATGGTACATACAAGAAATCAACCAATGAATGCATAAATAAGTGAAAGAACAAAAATCTATGGTTCTCTCTCTCAAATCAATAAAAAAGAATTAAATAAATAAGAGCCCTGGTTCAGTGGATTGAGTGCTGGCCTGCCAACCACAGGTCGCTGGTTCGATACCCAGTCAGGGTACATATCTAGGTTGCAGGCCAGGTCCTCAGTAGGGGGTACATGAGGGGCAACCACACATTGATATTTCTCTCCCTCTCTTTCTCCTCCCCTTCCCCTCTCTTGAAAAAATAAAATCTTAAAAAAAAAAAAAAAGAAAGAAAGAAAATACATAACTGTCACAGTTTAGCACAATAGATTCTTTTTATTATTTTAAAACAATCAAAAGAGGTCTTCAGCCTATTTACTGAAAATAAACTACTAGAATGTTAAATTTTGCAGTGAAACTTTAAATGCTTTCAAAGGATAAAAGAGCCTTTTCTCTTTCATCAAGAGAATTCAGCTCCTCCTTGTGGCTAGGGACTATAACTGCTCCATAGAGATACCAACAGAAATTTCCTCAAAATATTCTTCCATCCAGTAGAACTCAGATATTTCAAATTTTTTAAGATTATCAATAAAACCATAATCTTGATGTGCTACTTACTCATACCATATTTATCACTGTCTAGTCTTTATGGGGTGATAAAAAATTTAAAACATACTTGGGCTCTAATTCAAATTTCCAGTTTAAGTTTCTGCTTAAAAAACATTTTTCCACCCTGTCTGGTGTGGCTCAGGGGATTGAGCACCAACCTGAAAACCAAAGGGTCACAGTTCAATCCCCAGTCTAGGGCACTGGCCTGCATTGCAGGCCAGGTCCCCAGTAGGGGGCGCACAAGAGGCAGCCACGTATTGATGTTTCTGTCCTTCTCCCTCTCCAATCCCCTCTGACTAAAAATAAATAAATAAAATCTTAAAAACAAAACAAAACAAAAAAACACTGGCCCCCAAAATGGAAGTCTTAAATGGAACTTGAAAAGTTAAAATTAAACAAAAAGCTTCAGGGGTAGAAGACAGCCCAGCAGATGTCTTACAAAGAGATAGAACAACTGAAGTGCTCGGTAAACAGATGAAGGGACCAGACAGCATCATCTTTTATAGTGAGGGTCTGGAAAGCAATCTACTGTCAAGAGCCCTCTCTCTCAAACTAAGCTATCAATAGATTTGTAGTGACAGTCATTAGTTCCCTTTAGTTCACAAGGATAGGTAAAAAATTCAGCATGAGAGTTAAAATGGTCAGAATCGAAACCCAACTAGTTCACAGAACCCACTAGGATTAAGAGCTGCAGCAACAAAAACAAGGAAAACAACCCTGGCCAGGTAGCTCAGCTGGTTTGAGCAATATCCTGATACACCAAGTTTACAGGTTCTATTCCTGATCAGATCACATATAAGAATCAAACAATGCATGCATAAATAAGTGGAACAACAAATCCATGTTTCTCTCTCCCTTTCCCTTCCACCCTCTAAAAAATCAATAAATTAGCCCTGGCTGGTGTGGCTCAGTGGATTGAGCTCCGGCCTGTGAACCAAAGGTAGCCTGTTTGAATCCCAGTCAGAGCACATGTCTGGCGCGTGGGCCAGGTACCCAGTAGGGGGCGCATGAGAGGCAACCACACTGATGTTTCTTTCCCTCTCTTCCCCTCTCTAAAAATAAATAAAATCTGGCCCGACTGGTGTAGCTCAGTGGATTGAGCACGGGCTGGGAACCAGAGGGTCCCGGTTCGATTCCCAGTCGGGGCACATGCCTGGGTTGCGGGCCAGGTCCCCAGTGAGGACCATGTGAGAGGCAACCATACATTGCTCTTTCTCTCTCCCTTCTCCTCTCTCTGAAAATAAATAAATCTTTAAAATAAAAATAAATAAAATCTTTTATAAATTTAAAAAATCTAGTTAAAAAATTATAAGAAACAGACATTGGGAAAAATGGTTTAAAGTAATTAAATGACCTATTAGCTTTACTAAGTGATAACCAGATATTTTTAAACTATTGGTATTTCCTCAATCTATTTCTATTTTTTCTTTCCGTTCCCCTTTGATCATATTTTACATAGGCCTGAAATGAGGTAAAAAATTACATACTCCAACATCTGAAAGTTCACGAATAAACAGAGCTGTTTGAGAAAATCACAAAGAAAAAAAACATTGGTTTTTCTGGTTAGCATAAAGAGATTTTTACCTGTGCAGGTGTGTCTGTTTCATTGATTGGCTGCCCGTCAAATCGGAATCTGATCTGCCTCATTGACAAACCCTGGATGAGAGTTTAAAAGCAGTAAGAATGCAAAGAAACAGTAAAAAATAAAACTATAGGCATATTTAGTCATAAATGTATTAAGAGACCTAAATAAATGATCATCAATATGCTACCAACATTTCTATGTGGGTAAAAAGATCTGGGGTGCCTTTCCCTTTCTTTATACTTGATTTTCTTTGGAAAAATGTTTTGTAAATAAAGGTCTTCTTAAAAAAATAAAGCTGTACTGCTTTTGAGAGCATAGCTACTCCAAGCTTGAATACATCATACCTTGAGTCAAGCAGTGTATTTAAGATACTAAAAGGAAATTTGAAGAAATGCATACAGCAATATTCCTCAATGCATGTTAAAGAACTCTTCTAAAGAAAAATTAAATACCTTTAACAGTAATGAAAACTAGAAGTCACCTACAAAGGAGTAATAATTAAAATAAAATTTGGCCTAAAAGCCACTTTACCTTAACTTTTATCCTAACAGTTCCTACCACTATGCGTAAGTAACCTATGCTCCAACCCAACACAATGCTAAGCTCACCAAGAGTTACTTAGTAAGTTATCCTTGGGAAGCTGAGACATTTCCACTAGAACACAAGATAGTAACTGTCCTAAAAGCATCCATAAGACCACGATTCACTCACTATTCCGGAACAGCTCAAAAGCAGCTGCTTTTCAATTTCCTTTTTAGTACCAATACTTATCTAAAGCTTCACTTCCTACTTGTCAACCTATCACTTCAGGGCCAAATAAACTTCAGCCCCTCCCTGGCCGGGTATCTCAGTTGGTTAGAGCATTATCTGGATACACCAAGGTTACAGGTTTGATGCCCATCAGGACACATATAAGCAACCAATAAGCTTAACAACAAATCAATGTTTCTCTCCCTTTCTCTAAAATCAAGTAAAAAAAGATGATCATCTTCAAAAAACAAAATGAGCTTTATGAATAAGAACCCTGACTGTATTGGTCACCTTGTACTCCTTGCACACAGGAGGAGCAAATACTAAACACTGGTGGAGTAAATGGAAAAGAAGCATTAGCCATCTAACCCTGCTTCATTCATTCATTTAAAAATTAATCTAGCCCTGGCTGGTGCGGCTCAGTGGATTGAACGACTAGACTGTGAACCAAAGGGTCACCAGTTTTCCCGTCAGGGTACATGCCTGGGTTGCAGGCCAGGTCCCCAGTAGGGAGCACGTGAAAGGCAACCACACACTGATGTTTCTCTCCCTCTTTTTCCCTGTCTAAAAATTAAATAACGTTTAAAAATAACTAAATCTACCCGGCTGGTGTAGCTCAGTGGATTGAGCGCGGGCTGGGAACCAGAGGGTCCCAGTTCGATTCCCAGTCGGGGCACATGCCTGGGTTGCAGGCCAGGTCCCCAGTGAGGGCCATGTAAGAGGCAACCATACATTGCTGTTTCTCTCCCTCTCTTTCTCCCTCCCTTCTCCTCTATCTGAAAATAAATAAATAAAATCTTAAAAAAAAAAAAAAAAAAAAAACAACTAAATCTAACGCTTTTAAATTGGGAACGTTTATAAAAAGGGAATTTTAACCCTAACCAGTGTGGCTCAGTCGGTTGGGTGTCACCCAGCAAGGGAAAGGTTGCTGGTTCGATCCCTGGTGTGGGCATATGGTGAGGTTGCAAGTTCAGTCCCCGGTCAGGGTGCACATGGGAAGCAACCAATCGATGTTTCTCTCCCTTTTTTCCTCCCTTGCCCCACTCTCGAAATATTAAATAAATAAAATCTTTTAAAAGGAGGGAGACTTTTTTTAAAAATATTTTATTTATTTTTAGAGAGAGGGAGACAGGGAGAGAAACAGCATTGTATGGTTGCCTCTCACATGGCCCTCACTGGGGACCTTGCCTGCAACCCAGGCATGTGCCCTGACTGGGAATCGAACCGGGACCCTTTGGTTCCCAGCCCGCACTCATCCACTGAGCTACACCAGCCAGGGCGGGAGACTTTTTAAATTATACTACTAGAATTTAGCTTCAAGAAATTTTTACATGCATTAAGGAGATAAATGAGCTTAAACATGCCTTCTGCAAAAGAGGATTCCAATGTTTTACTCATCAAGCATTACCTCTCTAACAGGGCAGGGAAAAGGGGAATGGAACACAGCAGTGAATCTGCTGGTAACTGCAGCCAAATGAAGATAGAAAATTGAAGTATCTTTGGAAGTATGTTGTAAATACATTACCTTGAAAGACAACTTTCTAGAAAGCATCTTACAAAGTCACTCCTGTATCATGCTCAAATTATGAATTATAATTAGTTACATAAACTGTGCCTCAATAAACATTTAAGAGAAAATTAAACTGAGTTCCTAGGACTAAAAACATTCAAAGTGCTGGACAAATACTTGTATAATACCTGTATTCCCTTAACAAGGATTTATTGAATCTGTCTTTAGAACTACCTGTATCATGAAGATCATACTACTTTCCTTCAAACTTTAGCCTGACACCACTTTCAGACTAAGGCCCGTCTTGAGGAACACAAGTAATCCCCCACCAGGTAGGTGACATCCACACCTTAATTTTTCATGACTTTCTATTTTAATTAACAATTACACAAAGTATTTATAAACACTCCACTGAAGACTCCTTGCTTAAGAAAATACTAAATAAGCACCTTCTATATGCTGGGTTCTTCCTTCGCTACATCCAGTGGTAAGGCCACAAGGTCAGTGGTGTGGCCTTTCAAAGGGGAGAGGGCAAGGCAGTTTCAGAATGTAAGCACATTGTATTCATCTATAAGCACACGTTTTTATGCTTTTCCTCATCAGTAAGATTTTTCTAGAGATCAAAAGTCCAAAATTCAGAAATTTTGTCTTTAAAATTGCATAAACCATGTAAATTCAAGTAAGTTACATTAAACCAGTACTTTGGCCCCTCCTTTGAATAAATCTCATCCCTAAGCTTTAGAGTTTTGTTGGAGGAGCTTGTCTCTTTGGGTCCATTTTCTTATTTCACAAAAATGATTTAGATGGAACCAATAATTCTGTGTTCTCTGAAATCACCTGGCACCCCATGAAATAATGTTAGAGTAAATCCAAACCAGAATGGAAATGTTCTGAATCAGTTAGCTGAAGGCTACGCAGTTGATATAAAGCAGGCAAACTCTAATTCTACACGTGAATGAAAAACTGATTTATGAACTGGTCTCTGGAGATACTAGTTTGAATGTCCCCTATCATTTTACAAGCACTTACTGAACATGTTCGACATGCTAGGTGCTGGTCTAGGTCCCAGAGAAACAGTGAGTAAAAAGGCCCCATGCCCACACAGCTTACATCTGTTACGCAGACAAATACAGTAAGCAATTAAAAAAATAAATAAAACAAATGAGAGGATTGAGTGATGGAAACAGGAGCGCTTTCAATTAATCAGACAGCTACAAGGTAATAACTTAGCAAGAGTGGAATAAAATGGTTGAAGGCTCAGCTATCGTATCTAACAGAAGTATGAACCATGTATGTGTTACAAATTTTCTAGCTGCCACATTAAAAGTTAAAAATAGGTAAAATTTTAATAAAATATTCTAATTCAGCCTATTCAAAACAGGCCATGTCTGCAGTTGGGGATGTGCAAGAGGTAACTGACAGATGTTTCTCTCCCTCTAAAAATGAATTTAAAAAATTAAAAAAAAAAAAACATAATATGTAGTCAACATTTTCAAAATTGAGGGTTTTTTTGTGCCAAGTTTTCAAAATCTGCCATGTTACACTTTCTAGCACATCTCAATTTGAACTAGTCACATTTCAAGTAGTACTCACATGTGGTTTGTGGCTACTATACTGAACAGCACAGGTCTAGGTCAAGAGCAGAATGTGCTGATGGCTTATGAGTTAGGAAGCACCATCAATAACACCAAGGATTCGCCCGGCTGGTGTAGCTCAGTGGATTGAGCGCAGGCTGGGAACCAGAGGGTCCCGGTTCGATTCCCAGTTGGGGCACATGCCTGGGTTGTGGGCCAGGTTCCCAGCGAGAGCCATGTGAGAGGCAACCATACATTGTTCTTTCTCCCTCCCTTCTCCTCTATCTGAAAATAAATAAATAAAATCTTTAAAAAAAAAATAAATAAATAACACCAAGGATTCGACCACACTAGATTCTGAATGGTGCTATTTACTGAGTGGAGAACACCAGAGAAAAAGAATTCTAGGATTAAAATCAAGTCCTCTGTTGCATGTTCAATTTGAGATAAAAAAAAAAACTAGCTATACGAAGAAATATTCTAGTGTTTTAATAGTCTGTACCTACACTTAACAAGAGGGGAATCAGCCCAATTGGGATATACTTCAACTTCCTCTTGCTTGGAATATGAAGAACCATTTGTAACTGAAACATGAATCTCATTTCACTCAAAATTCCAAGATTTATGCAAATCAAAGGGTCACAGGTTCGATTCCCAGTCAGGGCACATGCCTGGGTTGCAGGCCAGGTCCCCAGTTGGGGCACGTGAGAGGTAACCACACATTGATGTTTCTCTCTCTCCCTGCCCCTCTCTAAGTAAATAAATAAATAAAATCTTAAAAAAAAAAAAAATTCCAAGATTTTCCCAATTTAAGAGGAAAACAGAAATAACCATATCTTCAAGTCATATCTGCATTCCCAGATATGCACTGGAATTATTATTATTATTTTTTTAAATTATTATTTTTTTTTAAATTTATTTTTAGACAGAGGGGAAGGGAGGGAGATAGAGAGGGAGAGAAACAGCAATGTATGGTTGCCTCCCACATGGCCCTCACGGGGACCTGGCCTGCAACCCAGGCATGTGCCCTGACTGGGAATCGAACCGGGACCCTCTAGTTCCCAGCCCGCACTCAATCCACTGAGCTACACCAGCCAGGGCTGGAATTATTTTTTATGAATTACCAGTGCTGCTTTTTCCTGTAGTGCAAATTAAGAGTGGTCCCAAACAAGTTTAGTCAAATATAAGCCTAATAACTGAGAAAATTCAAGGAAAACTTTATTTGCACTGGGTAATACACTAATTTTTTTTTTTCTTAAAGATTTTATTTATTTTTAGAGAGAGGGGAAGGGAGGGAGACAGAGAGGGAAACAGCAATGTATGGTTGCTCCTCACATGGCCCTCACTGGGGACCTGGCCTGCAACCGAGGCATGTGCCCTGACTGGGAATCGAACTGGGACCGTTTGGTTCCCAGCCCGCGCTCAATCTGCTGAGCTACACCAGCCAGGGCCGGTAATACAATAATTTTAACATAGCAGAAAAACCCCAATAAATTCTTGACTGTCCAGCAACATGATCTTATAGAACAATCTCCCATAGGGACAATCTGGAATACCCAGCACATGGTAGGCACCTGGCAATTATCGGATAAATAAAAAGATCCTGGCCCTCCCTGGCTGGTGTAGCTCAGTGGATTGAGCGCGGGCTGGGAACCAGATGGTCCTGGTTTGATTCCGGGTCAGGGCACATGCCTGGGTTGCGGGCCAGGTCCCCGGTGAGGGCCATGTGAGAGGAAACCATACATTGCTGTTTCTCCCTCCCTTCCTCTCTCTCTAAAAATAAATAAAATCTTAAAAAAAAAAAAAAAAGTAATTTAAAAAGATCCTCAGGGCCTCTATAAGAAATGTAAGATGTTTTTATTTTCCTAAGTGTTGAAAAAATATGACCATTTACACTGGCTGGTGTAGCTCAGTGGATTGAGCATGGACCTGTGAACCAAAGGGTCATAGGTTCCATTCCTAGTCAAGGCACATGCCTGGGTTGTAGGCCAGGTCCCCAGTAAGAGGGCACACAAGAGGCAACCACACATTGATGTTTCTCTCCCTTTCTCCTTCTCTTCCCCTCTCTCTAAAAATAAATAACTAAAACCTTTAAAAAAATAAGAAAAAAAAACATTTAAAATTTAGTCAATTAGAGAAAACTTTAAGCAAGGTACGCTGAGAATTTTGTTGAAAACCACCAAATCTAAAGATAAGTTTCTATTTGATATAAGGTTTGGCTACTTAAAAGTTCTACAAAATGCTTAGCTCTTAATATCTCCTGTAATCTGAAGGGGAATTAGTGTTCAAATATTAAAGATGCCATGCAAAAACCCAGCTCAGTTAACAAGCACGTATTTACTAATTGTTATGTACATTTCACCAAAATTCAAGTAAGAGTGTACTGAAGATCCTGTCTTTATTTGTAAGGGTCTGTAAGAAAGTTTCCATATGAAGCCCTGGCTCATGTGGCTCAGGAGATTGAGTGCCTGCCTGTGAACTGAAGTGTCACCAGTTTGATTCCCAGTCAAGGCACATGCCTGGACTGCAAGCCAGGTCTCCAGTAGGGGGCGCGCGAGAGGCAACTACACATTAATGTTTTTCTCTTTTCTCCCTCCCTCTTCCCCTCTAAAAATAAAATCTTAAAAAAAAAAAAAAAAGTTGATGTATCAAGATAGAATTATAACCACAGTATTCTCTTATTATGTTATAAATAAATCAGACATAAAATAAAGTTTCAAATTCAAAAAGGAATTTATACCTTCAGTTTCTTTCAAATGCTTTTGTATCTCATGGAGGAAGCTCAAGTTTCAACTCAAACTCAATTTCCCAACTTCTGCAGGTTTAAGCCTTATTCTATTTTGAGCCTATTTTGGGGAAAGTTTGCAATGTAGATAAGTTGTTTTAGTCTAAAAGAATGAGTTTCTCAACTTTTATATTATATTCAGGGTTGAGCAAGAAAAATACATCTGTCAGGTTATCACTGTATGAACTGATCTAGGTACCAGAATTTATTATATTGCAAAATTCATTTTTAAAGTTACATTGTTACAGATTCATCACAAAAGGAAGCTTCTTTGTCTTCAAGTTTGCATTTATCTCCCAGGATCTGTTCACTTCTACTTCCTCTTCTTGATGTCTAGTTACTATTGTCTGAGTAAAATGCAAATGTCTCTAATACAAAAATGTTTATGCTTGGCTCAAGTTAAATTTCATGACCTCTATTATTAGTGTAAAAAGGAAATATTAAAATTGTACATGGTTGAGGAAAATGGCAATGTCCTTAAGGGCACATTTAATTGTTTCCAAACTGCTTAAAATACTCAAAATAGTTTTGACCTAGGTCAAATTTTAAGTGAATTAAAAAAGGGGGGTGGGTCGGGGAGGGGGTATAAGGGTACTAAATAGTAATGGAAAAAATATATAGATTATATATTAAAAAAAAAAAAAAGCCTGACCAAAAGAGAGCCTGACAAGAACATTTACCTTGTTCATTCTTATTTTCTTATACTCCCTTGGAAACCAACCACATCTGGAGCATAATATGATGCATTTGTGGCACAGGACTAGAATCCTACATTAACCAAACCATCCTAGGGCTTTTCACAAAGAATCAGCATACCACATGTATGATAAAAGACATAAGTGCATGTTCATTCTGCCAAAGTCAATCTATTTTATTATGCTAGTCTAGTTTCTATTTCATGAAAATAAGGTTTTTTATTTAAATAAGTTTTATTCAGTGAAAGTGCACATCAGTTCCTCACCTGTCGTTCACAATAGGCTTTCATTAGTTTACTAAGTGGTGTATGCCTCTTAATCTTAAACTGCACCACAGAACCATCCTGCCCCGCCACCTTCAAATTAATATGATCGTTGTTCTCAGTCTTGACTCCTTCCTGTTGAAAGAAAAATAAAAGTATAATTTGGAAAATGTGAAAAACAAACACCTTTTAAAGCAGCCGCAGCCCAAGTTGCTTCAGAAATCAACAGGTTTCTCATTCTGTATGATAAAAGAGTATATAGATGTTTTCAGCCGCTGAAATCAATCTGAAAAAATGAGAAATCCTCGAGCAACAATATTAAATAGCTGTCACAAACAGAGAAGAAACCTCACGCAGAAAGTTCAGAGGCAACAATCGATTTTAAATGATGGGTTCCACTCAATTTACTACAACGGTCTCTTGAATGGTCCAGAATGACCTATTTTATGTCACTTTCAAAATCTTTTTCTTAAAAAGTTTAAAAACGAGCATTCTTTCTCTTTTCAATGTACTTTAAGTACAGAATGCAGTATGGGGGGGATTCTAGAGCTTGCAGTTCAAAATTCATTACAATTCTCTAAAGTCACTGAACTCGGTTTTATACCTTAAATCTCAAGCTACATTAAAAAAAAAAAAAAAAAAAACCCACCCCTAGAATAACCTGATACTCTCCGAAGCAGCGGTAAAAAGTCAGAACCACCCTTAACGTTCGCCTCTATTAGCAGCTCCATTCTGTTTATTTTTAGTAAGGAGCTCCTACTCTCCCCTCCCCTTTGTTGACATGAGTCAAATGCAGTTTATTCGCAGTCTTCCTTGCAGATTTCAATCCAATCTGAAGTTCACCAAAATCAAGGGTGGAGGAATTCTGTCGCCCTTCAGTCACCTCGGAAAGGAAGGGGAGGGTGTCACAGAAGAAACCAAAGAAAAGTCCCGCGTGCCAGGTAGAAGCGTGTGCCCCGGTCCTCACGGGAAAAGCCTCCTGGTGCATCAAGACCGCGTTGAAAAGTTAAGCCTTTTCTAGTCTCCAAAACGTCCTAAGTCTCTGCTCGTCCGTCTGCCCTCAACTTCTCGAAACCACATGGTCTCCGCAGATTAAGGGTTATTCAATCCCCAAGGAAAAGCCCCTGCCCATCCCCCCTTGGAACTCTGAGGTCTTTAAAGTAGGAAATACTTCCCGGGAATCCCCGGCCCCTCACGACGACCCGACAGGCATCCGGCTTCCAGCCCATCTGCAGCCCATTGATTCGTCCCGAACCCTCGCCGGGCCACTGCCGCCCGCGGCTCTCATCCCCATGGGGGGAAGTTCTGGAGGGAGGGGACTCCCCGCCACCGAGGAGGCGGCAAAACCCGCCGAAGCTCAGCGCGGGATCCGCGGAGGGTGGGGACACTGCGCGCCCTAACGCCCCTCCTCACGCGCGCCTGCCGGGCCGGGCCGGGCCCTAGAAGCCCCGCTCGCAGCCGGTTGGCCTGCGAGCGTCCGCGATCCGCCCGCCCTACTCGCGCCCGGCGCGCACTCCGAGGCGGCCGGGGGCGGGGGAGGGCCGCGGGGCCTCCTCCGGCGCGGGAGGAAGAGGGGAGGGAGGAAAATGGCGCGGAACGCCCGGGCCTGAGCCGCGGCCGGCCCATGGGGGGCCCGGGGAGGCGCGGGGAGCCCGCGGCAGCTTGGGCCAGCCCCCGGCCCGCGCCTTGACCACGCCGCGCGGCGAGGCGAAGAGGCCGCCGGCGAGCTCACCTTGGGCTTTTCGTCGGCCATGGCGAGCGCCGGAGTCTCCTCAGCTGCCGCTTCACAAAAGAGGTACCAGGTCCGCACCGAGGAGCACACAAGCAGCACCAGGAGCGGCAGAAGAAGGAGGCGGCAGCGGTGGAGGAGGGAGAGGGCGCGCGCACGTTGTGCGCTCCCTCCCCCCACCCTGCGTGCGCGAGCACGAGCCGCCAGGCCTTCCCATTGGCTGCCGCCTCGCGGGAGCGCGCAACGCTTACATAACCACCCCGGCCCCCCCGGCCCCGCGTTGCCGGGCCGGGCCGGCGCCCGCCAGGCCGGCGGGAAGAGGCGCGGACACGCGCACCCTGCCCGCCGCGGGGGCGCGCCTGCTCTGGGCGGGGCTGTATTGTCCTTCTGTGGTGGAGCTTAATCAAAATGGCTTCCAGCTGGTCCTCGTTGAGGACGAGGAGGCTTGAGGCCTGGACGTGAGAAACACGCCGGGAAGACCGACTGACTGCACGAGGACAGGGGAACCTAAAGCATAGCCCCAGCATGAGGATCTAGGGAAAAAAAAAAATCCTTGCTTATTGGGCCGAATGCAGTTTCCCCCCACGGTTAGAGGAACATGACACTTCCTCTCAGCCAGCCTCTCATCTTTGGAATTTTAAACCTTCAGCCTCAACCCGCTTCCCACCACTGCCTCGCTTCAGTGCGGTGACTACTAACGCACTTCTGGTAATCCTATACTTTGGCCGGCTGAGGAAAAACGTTGGTTCTACAAACTCCTGACTCGTGGCCTGGCCCCCAACCTCCGAAAGGAGAGAATCTCCATCCGAGAGAACTGCCCGCTACCAAGCTTCCATCCAGTCAGCAGGTCCCTCCCGTTTTAAGAGCAGATCCTGGCCTCTGAGCAGTGGATTCCCCCCAACTCCTCCCAGTAGGTTTTATTATTTTCTTTGTCCCTGTATGTTCTTCACTCCGTCAGCATAGAAAAAGACTCAATTCTATTTCCATCATAAGTTACCACCATATCTCTCTCCATTCTTGGCCAAACATCTTGAAAAAATGTCCATGCCAGCTGTCTGCACTCCCTCACCTCCCACTCACGCCTCAACCCACTGCAATCTGGTGCTGTCCCTGCGTGGCCACAAAAGCTGCTCTCTGCAAGGTCACCGAGGACGGTGCGAATCCTGGTGCTTGCCGCGCGTCGCCGCGCTTGACCTCCCTCCCTGTGACTTTCGTCTGTCTTGGGTCCCTTTGCACTTTTCCCGCCTCACCCCTTCCTGTAAATGTTCCTTGGGCTTTGTTCTAGGCCCATTCTCTTATCATTCTATTCTCCTCATCATTATCATTCTCCTGGGTTGATTTCACCCACTTCCGCGACCATCTTTTTGTTAGTGATTTTCAAGTCTGTATTTCTAGTGCAGATCTTTCACCGTGCTTGCTTCCAACCTATACATCCAACTGACTTCTGAACATCTCCACTTGGGTGTCCCAAAGCCACCTCAGACTCAGCAAACCTCAACTAAAATTCCTCGCTTGACCTTCTCCAGCCTGCCCCTCCCCTCCGTTCTGATTCAGGAAACGCCACGCCATTACCACATTGCTCCAAGCCCGGCAGAGGGCGTCCTTGACTCCTCCTTTCTCTCTTTGACACATTCCCGATACAACCCACCTCCAAGTCCTGTCTACTCTGCCCTCTAATACCTGCCAGATATTTCTCCTTTTCTCCAGCCTCTGTCCAGTCTCTGGCTTAGGGACCTTAGACGTAAGACAAGCGACGTAAGACAAGCCAAGGAAGGTTGATTCATCAGGGGGCAGGGGAAGCCGACGTTCGCTCTTCCCAGGGCTACTGCAATTGCCTCCTAACTGATCTTTTTGTTTTAAGGTAAGTCCCACTTGACCGTGAATATTTTTTTAAATTTATTTATTGGCTTTACAGAGAGAGAGAGAGAGAGAGGAACATCGACCTGTTGCTCCATCCATCCATGAATCCATTGGTTGTCTCTTGCATGAGCCTAGACCAGAGAATTGAACCCCAAACCTGGGCATACTGGGACAGTGCTCCAAACAACTGAGCTACCCGGCCAGGGCTGTACCTGAAGTGAATAAGAATCACTAGGACGCTGATTTAAATGCACAGTCTTCATGTGCCCCTCCTTGTCCTCTTTCCACGCCACCATAATGGTGCTCATGAATGTCCTGGCTGATGCTCTCAAGAATATCAATGATGCTGCCCTGGCTGGTGTAGCTCAGTGGATTGAGCGCGGGCTGGGAACCAGACGGTCCCGGTTCGATTCCCGGTCAGGGCACATGCCTGGGTTGCGGGTCAGGTCCCCAGTGAGGGCCATGTGAGAGGCAACCATACATTGCTGTTTCTCTCCCTCTCTGTCTCCCTCCCTTCCCCTCTCTCTAAAAATAAAGAAATAATCTTTAAAAAACAAACAAACAAACAAAAAAGAATATCAATGATGCTGAAAAGAGAAGCAAACACCAGGTTTTTATTAGGCTGAGCTCCCAAGTCATCAGCTGGTTTCCAACTGTGATGATGAAGTATGGCTACGTTGGTGAGTTTGAAATTATTGATGGCCACAGATCTGGGAAAATTGTTGTGAACCTCACAGACAGGTTGAACAAGTATGGAACAATCAGCCCAGCCTTGATGTGCAACTCAAAAATCCAGAAAAATGGCCGAATAACTTGCTTCCGTCCTGTCAGTGAGGATCAAGGACCATGAAGAAGCAAGATAAAAATACACAGGAGGGGAAATCCTGAAATTATTTGTCTAGGGATATAATACACATATGCAAATAAAATGCCTCAATGGACAATAAATAATAAGTAAATAAATATTTAAGAATAAATGCATATTCTTGGGCACTGGGATCCCTTCTTTTTTAAAAAAATTGTTTTTATTGATTGATTTTGGAGAGAGAGGAAAGGAGAGAGAGAGAGAAACATTGAATTGTTGTTCTGCTCATTAATGTACTCATTGGTTGATTCTTGTATGTGCCCTGACCGGGGATCAAACCCGCAACCTTGGCGTATTGGGATGAAGCTTTGACCAACTGAGCTACCCAGCCAGGGGGGATCCATCCTTTTTAAGTGACATTTAAAACTCTTTTATTTATTGATGATAGAGAGAGAGAAACATCTATTTATTCTACTTATTAAATCATTCACTGGTTGATTCTTGTATGTACCCAGACTGGGGATTGAACCTACAACCTTGGTGTATTAGGACAATGCTCTAGCCAACGGAGCTACTTGGACATAGCTGGGGTTTCCTCCTTTTTAACAAGCTTCCCTGGTGATTTTTTTTTTTTTTTGAGTGTCATCCTTGCTCAGGGGCCATGCTGATCTCCTTGCTATCGTTCTAATTTCAGTATATGTGCTGTCAAAAGAGCATGTCCATGGTGATTCTTAAGCATACGAAAGTCTGAGACACGAACCATTGTGAAATCACAACAAAATAAGTTTCTGCCACTCCTTGGTTCAATGGCAATCCGCTGCCTCATATCAGCCCAAAATTTTTATAAGACCTACAAAGCCCTTGCCCTGGTTGGTGTGGCTCGATGGATTGAGTGCCGGCCTGTGAACCAAAAGGTCGCTGGTTCGATTCCCAGTTGGAACGCATGCCTGGGTTGCAGGCCGGGTCACCTTTGGGAGTGTGCTAGAGGCAACCACACATTGCTGTCTCTCTCCGTCTCTTTCTCCCTGCCTTCTCTTCTCTCTGGAAAAAAAAAATTCAAAAAAAAATTTTTTAAAGACCTATAAAACCCTTTAAGAGTTAATCCAGATTAAACATCCTAGCTCTTTCTTATCATTTCATCCTAGAAGCCTCTGCTTCTTCAGTCATATTCAATTTCTTGGGTTCCTTAATGTGCCTGCTTTCCCTCAACTCTAAGGTTTTTTCCATTGTAAGTGCTCAGAGATGAACTGAGTGCATCACTAAATTGAAACTATCACATGCCAAAGTCCTGTGCTGGGCATTGGGGAGACAAAGAAGAGCAACCTCCCTGACTCAGATGGAATTTAGTGGGGCTGGGGTGGGCTAGGTAGGAAATGCATAAGAAGTGAAAGGGGAAGAGAACCAGCCGTCATGCCTTGGGCACTGAGTGGGAGTTAATAATAGTTCATTTCCTTCTAACACAAATCCTTTTAAGCGAGTGCACTATTTATTTGTAGCTGCGGCTCAAAGGAGTTAAGTAACTTACCCAGTATTACACAGCTGGCAGGTAACATTGACTGAGCTCCTACTGTATGCCAGGGAACGAACATGCTGGGCGCGGTGCCGGGTACCATAGAGAGAGGAAGAGATGCTGTTCTTGCTGTCCTGAGCCCAGGTCCTCTGTCGCCATCACACACCTTCCCAGCTCTGCAGAACCATCAACGAGGACTACGTCACATCCAGCTTACCCTCATTAACATGTCGGGACTTCCAGTAATCAAATGCTTATTTAGTCTTGAGCTTCTGGGTGACAAGTGTGTCCTACAGTGTGCCCCCTCTCCCAATGTATGCTAAATTACAAAACTACCTTCAGGCAATTGTACAAGAGTTTCTATAAAAAGTAGTTAAACATATTTAAGTGTGTGAGCAATACATATTCCAATGGCAAACTGGAATTCTGTGAGCTGAGCCTAGGGGATCTACTAAAATTGAATACTGAGAGTCTCTTTCCAATTTCCAGAGGGGGAGGATGTGAAAAGATAGAAATTTCCCAACATAAAGTTTCTCCTTCCATCATTTTCATAAGGGTAGGAAAAGGGATGGCTGTGCGCTGGAAAAGGGTGCTTTCGAAAAAGAAAGTGCACGGACTACCATAGGGAAAAAAGAGTAGCGGCAGACAGTAATTCAGTGACCACCATGTGGAGATTCTGTGGCAAGCCCTTAATCCTCCCAAAGCTTGTATTATTAATATCCCCGTTTTACAGATGAAGAAGGTGAGACGTGGACAGGCTGGACAATTTGCTCACCCAGCCTAAAGCGGCAGAGAGTGTCATACTGAACTCAGGGGTGCAGACTCCGAGCACAGTGCTTGGTTACTGTGGCACTGCACCCAGGCCTCTGTGGAAAGGCCGCAGAGGGAACACTTGCAGAAAATACTCTAGAAGGATGCCAGGAGCACTGGTCAAGGTGCTTCGACATGAATTTTCGTTTGGTTGACTCAGCAGAAAGGAGTTCCACAAAAGCTGAGACACGTCTGTCTTTTCTCCAGTTTTGTTCCCAGCACTTCGTATCAAGTCCTGGATCCTAACGGGCCAGTGAAGGGATAAATGAGCAGGGACTTGTGCAGTGAGCAGTTTTCACCTTGAGGGCTTAACTAGGAACTTGGGCAAGAAAGGCCTAATTTTTCTAGAAAGCTAATTAAATATCAATAGCTAGTGTTAGGCACTGACTGGTGTGGCTCAGTGGTTGGGCATCACCCTACAAAAGGTCACTGGTTCGATTCCTGTTCAGGGCACATGCTTGGCTTGTGGTCCTGGTCCCCAGTTGGGGGCATGAGAGAAGAAACTGGTCCATGTTTTTCTCTCACAGTGATGTTTCTCTCATTCTCTTTTTCCCTTACTTCCCCTCCCTCTGAAAATAAGTAAATAAAATCTTTAAAAAAAACACTAGACTTCTGGCCTGGCTGGTGCAGCTCAGTGGATTAGCGCAAGACTGCGAAGCAAAGGGTCGCCAGTTCTATTCCCACTCAAGACACATGCCAGGGTTTCGAGCCAGGTCCCCAGTAGGGGGCGCATGAGAGGCAACAACACATTGATGTTTCTCTCCCTCTCCTTCTCCCTCTCTTCCCCCTCTCTAAAAATAAATAAATAAAATCTTTTAAAAAATAATAAAAACTAGACTTCTCGTCAAGATGGTGGCATTAGCAGACATGGCTCACCTCCTCACACAACCACATCAAAATTACAACCGAAACATAGAACAACCATCACTCAGAACCGTTGGAAATCCAGTTCAATGTAAGTCTGACAACTACGAAATCAAGTTGAATGGAAGTCTGACAACTGCAGAATTAAAGAAACCAAATCCATCCAGACTGGTAGGAGGGGCACAGATGTGGAATGGGCTGGTCCTACGTTCATGTGTGGTGTATAAAAATTTGGGAAGGGTATCTTGGGAGTGATATGTCCCAGCAGCACACCAGTCCCCCAACCCGGGATTCCAGTGCCAGGAAGATAAGTCCCCTACAACTTCTGGCTACAAAAACCAGTGGGGATTGACTTGGTGGAAGAAACTTCTGGAGCTCCAAGCAGTTCCTCTTAAAGAATCCACATGGACCCACCTACTCAGAGTCACTCCCTGTGAGCTCCAGCACTGGGGTAGTATCTTGAAATGATGTGTACCACTGTGTACCAGTGGTACAAAGGGAGAAACTGAAGTGTCTGGCATCAAGCCGAGCAGAGGCCACTGTCCTTTGCTAAACCCTCCATGCACTAAGATATGGTAAACCATTACTCAGATAGGGTAAACTGGTGCCATATCTAAGACTCCATCAACCTGGCTAACACAGCTTGACCTACCTTGAAGATCCCCAGAGACTCTGCCCCACTCAAATTACGAGCCCACCCAAGCTGCTTTTCCATATGAATGGCTGGTCTTGGCTCATGCTTCACAGCTTCCTAAACCCTCTCAAACCAGCAACAGGTGGCTTCATGAGCCGCAGGCTCAGCACCAGCAGCAGCCAGCCTACTAGATTCACAGCTTGGTTCCTCCTGGGAATCTCCAAGGCCAGCGCAAGTAGCAGCCATCTGATTGCTTCATAACTCAAGCAGGGTACCCTGGGCAAAACACAGGAGGGGGCTGACCTTGGCCTGCACCACCCAGTAAGCCCCAGGGCCAGCATACCCAGTAGACAGCTACAGACCACATCAGAGCACCACCACCCTGTCCCTGCACAGGTGATTCTCCACGGAGCGCAGAGGTTGGTGGTCAGTGTTCACACCCAGTCCTTGCAGCTGACTGGCCTGGGTAAATCCCTCCCACTGATCTGCCAACAGCAACCAAGGCTCAACTACAAGAGGAGGGTGTACTCAGCCCATGAAAAGGGCACACCTCAAGTACCCAGCTTGGGTGACAGGGGAGGCTGTGCCACTGGACCCTATAGGACACCTAGTACATTAGGCCATACAACCAAGACAGGGAGTCATAGCAGCTCTACCAAAACATAGAAACAAACACAGGGAGGCTGCCAAAATGATGAGACAAAGAAACATGGCCCAGCTCTGGCTGGTGAGTCTCAGTGGATTGAATGCCAGCCTTGGAACCAAAGGGTCGCTGGTTCAATTCCCAATCAGGACATATGCCTGGGTTGCAGGTCAGGTCCCCAGTAGGGGATATACAAGAGGCAACCACACATTGATGTTTCTCTCCCTCTCTTTCTCCTTCCCTTCCCTTCTCTCCAAAAATAAATAAATAAAATCTTTTTAAAAAAATTTGAAACATGGCTCAAAGAAAAGAAGAGATCAGAACTCCAGAAAAAGAGCTAAACGAAATGGAGATAAGCAATCTATCATACGCAGAGTTGAAAACACTTATTATAAGCATGCTCAAGGAACTTAGTGAGGACCTTATGTTAATCAGAAATGAAGGATACACTAATTCACAGGTGGCAAACATAAGGCCCATGGGCAAACTCCAGTGCTCCACCTTGTTTTATCTGGCCCGGCACCTTGTTTCTACCTGGCGGCAGCACTGAGCTCTTGCTTAACTGTTAAGGAGTAGTTACATGTATACAGTCCTAAAATTATATTTGGCCCTTTGAAGTCAACCACGAGGCTCATGTGGAAATGAGTTTGACACCCTTGCACTAATTGAAATAAAGAACAATCTGCAGGGGGACAACAGTAGAGTGGATGAAGCCGAGAACCAAATCAATGATTTGGAACATAAGGAAGCAAAAACAGCCACACATAACAGCAAGGAGAAAAAAGAATTAAAAAAAAATGAGGACAGTATAGGCAGCCTCTAGGACAACTTCAAGAAGTCCAACATTTGCATCATAGAGGTGCCATAAAGAGAAGAGAAAGAGCAAGAAATTGGAAATCTATTTGGAAAAGGAGTGAAAGAAACTTCCCTAATTTGGTGAAGAAAATAGACTTGCAAGCTCAGGAAGCACAGAGAGTCCCAAAAAAGGTGGATGCAAAGAGCCCCACTCCAAGACGCATCATATAAATGGCCAAAGGTTAAAGATAAAGAGAGAGCCCTGGCTGGTGTGGCTCAGCAGATTGAGTGCCAGGCTGCAAACAAAGAAGGTCACTGGTTCGATTCCCGGTCAAGGCACCTGCGGGTCAGGTCCCCAGTATAGGACGTGCGGGAAGCAGCCACACAGCCACACACTGGTGCTTCTTTCCCTCTCTTTCTCCTTCCCATCCCTTCACTCTAAAAATAAATACATACAATCATTAAATAAAAAAAAAAGATAAAGAGAGAATCTTAAAAGCAGCAAGAGAAAAGTAGTTACCAGATGGGAGAGAGTGGAGGAGAATGGGTGAAGAGGTGAGGAGATTAAGTAGAAATAGGTAGTCACAGAATAGCCATGGGGATGGAAAGTACAGTATAGGAAATGGAGTAGCCAAAGAACTTATTTGCATGACCCATGGACATGAACAACGGTGTGGGGATTGCCTGAGGGAGCCTGAGGGAGTGGGGAGTGCTGGGTCGGGGGAGGCAAACAGGGAAAAGTCAGGACAACTGTAACAGCATAATCAATCAAATATTAAAATAAATAAACTAATTAATTAATTAAATTTAATAAAAAAATAACTAGTGTTTGAAGTAGAGGCTAAGAATAGGGTAAGCTATGTAGAATGTACTTCTTAGGGTCAGATACTAAAGAAAAACACATCATTCCTAAAAAGTTCAGGAAAGCCAAAGTCATAGATTTTCTTTAGACCTTTAAATCCTTGCCAAAACCCTTGAGAAACACAAAGCTGAATTTATAACACAGACAACTAAACTCCATGATTTATGCCATCAATTTCCTTCAGGTTCTTACTAAGATTAGTAAGTACTTGAGCTCCCCGTGAATACTGCAGGAATGCTGAATGCTGAATTCCTGAATCCTGCAGGAAATCTGGAAGCAGAATGGTGCTATAGACACCTTCCAGCTTTCTCTCCTTGGGTCATGGCAAAGAAGGTGGGGCCCAAGATTTTGCCAGCAGTCAAAGCCAGGAACCTGGTGTATCGCACTTAATGTTGTCAGCTGGGCATGTGGGTAGGGAAGTTAGTGTTCCATGTCACAATACCAGACATTTACTGACATTGATATATATTGCACAAGCATATTTAGAGAGTGGTCCTGTAAGCTTTTGGGGGGCAGATGTTACCGCTTTTCATCCTCTTAGTTTCAGCAAACAGCAAAGTCCTCAGAGCCAGCAATCAGTAAGAGTTCATTGACTTGCTGATGCAGTAGTAACATAGCAGTTGTCCTGAAAATACCAAAAACCCTCGATTATGGTTCCCAGTGTCTGTCGGTTATGCAGCCTCTGCAGTGGGATGACAATTTCAAGTTCCTTTAATCCCATTAGTGCTTCAATCCTACTCCTCCATTCATTACTGAATTAAAGTAGGGCCCAGTGATTTGAGGCTGTTTGTTTCATTAAATGAATGAAAACAAATCAAACACAGCTTATATTTTGCAGTTGTGCCGAATGCAGATACTGTCTGTTCCCTTCATGCTCTTGTTGGTGATGGATTACTCTCACCCTGAGGTAGAGACAACAAAGTTAGAAGGATGGCTCTTGCAGGGTGATCCCCTGGGCGACAATATCACTTGCCACTGAAAATTTGTCAGAAGTACAAATACCCAGCACACCATCCCAAACTGCTGAGTTAGGAGCTCTGGGACAGAGCCCAGGAATCCGCAGTTTAACAAACCCTCAGGGCTGTCCACCCTTTTGGCCTCTCTGCACCACGTTGGAAGAAGAGTTGTCTTGGGCCACACAGTAAATCCATCCTAACACGTAATTACAAAAAAAATCTCATAATGTTTTACGTAAATTCACGATCTTGTGTTGGGCCGCATTCACAGCCATTCTGGGCCGCATGTGGCCCGAAGGCCGCACATTGGACACCCCTGACTGAAGCTCACTAAAGCTTGAGAACCACAGGACTAGAGAAGTTTTTACCCTCCAATAAGAAATGTGTGCCCTGGCTGGTGTGGCTCAGTGGATTGAGTGCCAGCCTGCAAATCAAAGGGTCGCTGGTTTGATTCCCAGTCAGGGCACATGCCTGGGTTGTAGGCCAGGTCCCCAGTGGGGGGCACGCAAGAGGCAACCACACATTGATGTTTCTCTCCCTCTCTTTTTCCCTCCCTTTACCTCTCTAAAATAAATAAAAATTTAAAAAAAAAGAAATTTGTTACATTATAATTGTATTTTTCTTTTTTTTTAAGTTTTTTTTTTTTTAAGATTTTACTTATTTATTTTCAGAGAGAGGAGAAGGGAGGGAGAAAGAGCAATGTATGGTTGCCTCACACATGGCCCTCATTGGGGACCTGGCCCACAACCCAGGCATGTGCCCCGAATGGGAATCGAACCGGGACCCTCTGGTTCCCAGCCCGCGCTCAATTCACTGAGCTACACCAGCCGGGCTTATAATTGTATTTCTCAACTTAAAATTTGATGTGGCTAGATGTACATGACCAGGACTATAAAGCAGGTTTTCACCGTGTTCGTGTACATGTATACGTATCTTATTCCTGTCTGTGTACATATGTGTGTATTTATACATGTGTTTAAACATCCGTGAAACACTTTTCCCCTTTGTGTTATTTTTTTGTTTTTCTTCTTGTTTGAAACATTTAAAAATTTAATTAACTCATAGTCCCATAACACCACACTTATCTCTCAATTTTAACTTCTAATCTTTTAAAAAAAGATGTTATTTAGCCCTGGCTGGTGTGGCTCAGTGGATTGAGCGTGGGCTGGGAACCAGACGATCCCAGTTCGATTCCCAGTCGGGGCACATGCCTGGGTTGCGGGCCAGGTCCCCTGTGGGGGCCATGTGAGAGGCAACCATGCATTGCTGTTTCTGTCCCTCTCTGTCTCCCTCCCTTCTCTTCTCTCTAAAAATAAATAAATAAAATCTTTAAAAAAAAAAAACACAGCAATTCTATTTAAAAAAAAAGATGTTATTTATTTACTGTTAGAGAGAGGGGAAGGGAGGGAGAGAGAGAGGGAGAAAGACACTGATCTTGCCTCTTGCATGTCCCCAGCACGGGACCTAGCCCATAAAGCAACCCCTGGCAACCCCTCAGTCTGCTGTGTGCCGCCCGACCCACTGAACCACACCAGTACGAGTTATAGTCACACATACACTTCTTCACATAACTGTAGAAATATATAATTTGTGGTGACTCTTTAAATTTAAAAATTTTTTTCAATTACAGTTTACATTCAACATTATTTTGTATTAGTTTCAAGTGTACAGCTGGCTTACTCTTCAATTGAAAATTATGTAGTAAACATGCTAAAAGAGAACTTTTTCTCATTATAAGAATAACTTCTGCCCTGGCTGTTGTGGCTCAGTGGATTGAGCACCAATTTGTGAACTGAAGGGTCATAGGTTCGATTCCCGGTCAGGGCACATGCCTGGGTTGCAGGCCAGGTCCCGGTTGGGAGCGTGTGAGAGACAACTAATTCATGTATCTCTCACAAATTGATGTTTCTCTCCCTTTCTCTCTCCCTTCTCTTCTCTCTAAAAGTAAATAAAAATGTTTGGAAGAGTAACACTTCTTATTCCTGCCACTCTTTTTTTCTATATATATACTGATAGATGCCTTTTATTTTTTACAAAATTAATGACATCTTTAACAAACTTTAACGGAATGTTATAAAATTTTACTACCTTTACCTTTTAATGATGACGTAAGTCTCTCTAGCTGCGGGACATTTATTTCCTTTTTTTGGTGATTACTCAAAATTTCCCTTTTGATTATTTTCTGGAAGTACAATTAAGAGTACAAAAGGTGAATATTTTCAAACTTCCTCAAAGACTTTTTCATGTTCTCATCAGTCTTCATAGTTCTTCTAAATGGGTGAATGATATCTCGTTGGTATTACACTTACTTGTCCATTCCTCTCTTTGTCTGTGGTTGAACATCTACACCACTAGCTCTTAAGAGAGGTGACTTTGCCCCCTATGGGACATTGGAAATATCTAGAGACATTTTTGGTTGTCACAATTTGTGAGGGGTATTACTGGCATCTAGTGGAGAAGGCCAGGGATTCTGCTAAACATCTTGCAATGCACAGGTCAGGTCCCACCACACAGAGTTATCTGGCCCCAAATTTCAGTGATGTGGGGGTTGAGAAATGTTTGTTGTTGTGACATATGTTATATATATGATATAAATCACCAAAATTCCCATACTTTTTGTGATTTGAAATTATTTGAAATAAAATTTCAAGAGAGGATTTATTGGGTCAAAGTGCAAACTATTGATGTGGCTCTTGATAATTGATTTCTACCTTGTTTTCCAAAATTATGATGTTTCTTGAAATGATTATGTATGTATTTCTCTGCAGGCCAGGGAGCATTACTAGGATGCATTAAATGCATCCCCTGAGCCCCTTACAGAAGCCGTATTTCCAGCTCTGTTCCTCTGGCTTGGTCTGACAATGACCGTAAGTTTGACTTTGGACTGATGAAGTGATTTCTGGTTGGACTGTTGTGCAATAGGTATGTTTTGTTTTAGGTGATTTTTATTTGATTCCAGAAATATTTTACTGTTTCAATCTTCCTAGGGTTCTGACATATCTCATGTGGAAGTGTCTCCTGCATAACTGAAGACTCTCCAGAGTAGATACAGGAACCCCAGAGTTAAACAACCAAACTAGGGGAGTGGAGGGGGATGACAGGGGGAGAGGAGGAGCTTTTGGAGAAGAGGGAAGAGAAAAAGATTTGTAGGCTGATTATGCAATTTGTTTCTCCAAATTATTCCTTTAGGATAATCTGTTTAGAAAAAGAGGATAAATAAACTATTTCATGGAAACTCCCTTCTTGGAAGTCTATTGAGATGAACTAGAAGGAAGAAAAAGCTCTCTATAGAGAATAATAGCTGTATTAGCCATAGTTTATTTACTAATAATATATGCAAATAATTGTCAAGTTGCTGGTATAGAGTGGTCTTAGAACAATGAATATCGCCCAAACTTTTCCAATATTATCTACCTCTGGGTCAGGTTCAATACACCTAGTGTCTTCAAATAACATCGAGTCTTAAAATATCAAGAAACTCTAGAACTAAAATTTTCTAAGCTCCTTTTTCATTGAAATTATTTTTTGTCAGATCTTTTGAGAAGGATGATTTTCCTTTTTGGTTTTCCTTTTACTGATTGATTTTAGAGGGAGAGGAAGGGACGGGGGAGAGAGACAGGATTTGTTGTTCCATCCACCCATGCATCCACTGGTTGACCGTTTTCTGTGCCCTGACTGGGGAATGAACTCGCAACCTTAATGTATGTAATGTAATGTACCTCTTACCAGGAGCTACCTGGCCAGGACTCTTTTTGGTCTTTTATTCTGTCATTATTTTTTTCTTTGCTTCTACTCATCCTGTTCTCCAGAATAATTTTCTCTGTATTAAATCCAGCATGATTTCTATTAACTTTTTTTTAAAAAAGATTTTATAGAGAGGGGAAGGGAGGGAGACAGAGAGGGAGAGAAACAGCAATGTATGGTTGCCTCTCACATGGCCCCCACTGGGGGACCTGGCCCGCAACCCAGGCATGTGCCCTGACCGGGAACTGAACCTGCGACACTTTGGCCCCCAGCCTGCACTCAATCCACTGAGCCACACCAGCCAGGGCAACTTCTTTGTTTTGGTTAGGCTTTAATTTCTTCTACTCAAAGAATTTTAAATACCTAGAGCAGACATAACCAGTTTCTAAAAACTGATTTATTGCTACTGAATGTTTATTTTACTTTTACTTTACTTTTTACCTTCTAAAAAAGGGAACATGTATGCATAATTTTGTATACTTCATAGCCCCCTTACTGATGTCAGAAATATTCAGACCAGTGAGACTGAAACATTAGGAAACTACAGCAAAACATAGAAGGCAAAAGTGTGGTTTTGTGCAAAATCACATTAAATTTTATCCTGTGAATGGCTGTCTTAGAAGATAGGGATTTGGATGAAACTGTGACAGCCACAGGATTTTCCCTCCTTAACAATTTGTGCCTCAAAAGAACAAATTATTGGGGTGACAAGATTTTCCTTACCACTCCAAGTCATCTTTTCTCCACTAACCGAAATAGGTCGCTCAGAGTAATCCTAGGGAAATAACTACTTCCCCAGCTAAAATAGTGAAAATTTATGTTTTTTCCAGATCAAATTGGTTTTAAGTAAGAGAAGCTACTACATTTTCAGGCGATGTCTTGCACTGCTTCTTAAGGCTTATTTATTTTTTTAATGGTAATTTTATGAGATTTCCCAAAATCACTGAAGAATGTAGCATTTTTACCTTTACATCAATCAGCAATGCCAGTTTAATTATATTCTTTTGAAACTTAATAAGATCCTCATTAAAAAACAAAGACTTTATTTTTAGAGAGAGGGGAAGGAAGAGGGGGAGAGAAACATCAAAGTGTGGCTGCCTCTCTCCTGCCCCCTACTGGGGACCTGGCCCATTACCCAGGCATGTGCCCTGACCTGGAAATTGAACCGGCAATCTATGGTTCACAGACCGGCCCCCAATCCACTGAGCCACACCAGCCAGGGCTCTTAAATTTTCAATTATCTTTGGTAAGTTAATAAAAAAAGTGGCTTATTGGGGAATTTACAACAGGCACTATTCTTTTCCTTGTATATGTATTTGTAAATGTGGCACTGACAAAATAAGTAACTCCTTTATGATACTAGGGACTTGAGTTTTCTGTGAACAAGATCCAGGATTCCCTTTTTGACCCCCCCGCGTTTCTTCGGTGAGGTAACAAACCAGTTACCGTCACTGATTTAATTAACCAAGTCCAGCGGTCTGGATTTCGCAGTTATTTCAGCTCCATCAATTTTTCCGCGTGCTTCTGGAAGTTTTGGGGTAAGAGTTGGCAGCGACTATCTTCGTACACGAACCGATGGGCCAACGGGGACCAAGGGATCCCGTGCCCTGAACACCGCTTACAGAAGTGGCTGCGACGACGTTAACACGAAGACCAACAAAAGGCGAAAAATCCCAGACGGACGAGAGACTGCTGCTTGCTCAAGCCCCAGCGGAGCCCAGCCCTAGCCCCAGAGCGGCCAGCCGGCGCACGCGCAGGCGCGCCGCCACGGCTCCCGCCGTCTCCGGGGGCCTTCTCCCTGTCCGGCGCGGGGCTGTCCGTAGTGGCGCCTGACCTGGCAGAAGGGTTACTCCGAGGACATTCTGCTGTCCTCCCTGACGTGTTGTCGAGGCCAAGAAGGAAGGAAACGTGTAGAATGCCACAGAGGGTGGTCGTGACCGAGAGGAGAGATCCTTGCAACGTTGGGGATTGGGGTCTGCAGGCAGTGCAAGAGGCGCTCGGGAGGGGTCCTCTGGCGCTGCAGGCTCTGAGCGGGAGGTCTGAGCCGCGAGCTTTGGGGCCCTGTGAATTCCAGGCGAGTGTGGCGCGGCGCCATGGAGGAACTTGATGGCGAGCCAGTAGTCACTGTAAGGGCACCCCCAAAGCGTCTTGCTTGCCGTCGCAGTCCTAGGATTGAGCCTGCTTCGTTACTGCAGGCTTGTCTACCTCCATGCCGCCCGCAAGGCGTCCGTGCCCTTCTTTCGGCTCAATTGCCACTGCCGGCAGGTTACACTAACGAGGTGGTCGTGTTAGGGTGGCAGTGGTCGCTGGGTTTCTGCTGCTCTGTATACTCAGAATACCTAGCTCCACAGGCCTCACGCCGTCCCTCTCCCTACCTTCTCTTCCCGCCTGCCTGCTTCCCTCGCTTCTCCCGTTGGGCTGATGCTCTCAGTGGGCGCGGCCGGACTAAGAATTGGGGCTTTCTTCTTGCCGCGGAACTCAGCTTTACATCGCAGCGCCGTGTGCTTGGCTTGTGCTCGTCGTGTTGTACTTGCCCAAGGTTTACTAAACGTTATTTATGCTCTCGGGAGACTTTCTGTCTATTGCTCTGTTTGCTCTCCATTTTAACTGAACTCTCAGGAGAGTTATGTCAAGTGTTGCTGATCTGTGATGTTTTAGATACGAGGTTACTTTCCGTTCCCCCACTCTGGAATGCTCTTCTCTTATCTCTTGCTCATTTTTCAAATGCAAGCTGCAGCGGCCTCCGCCGCAGAGAGCCTTCCCCGACCTCCTTGATTAGGTCAAATAGGCTTGTCCTGTACCCCTTTAGCTCTTGGTAACCTGTAAACCCCACTAAACTGCGGATTACCTGACCTCGCGTTCTTGCTTTTTAGAAGGTTGAGATGCCTTTTATTTTCAACTAAAGCCATTAGATTGCAAAGCAGTATCTCACAAAACAAAACATTGGAATAGGGGTAATTTCAGACCTAATTGGACAAAATGAGGCGTGGGATCTTAAGTAGCAGTTAACGTGGGTTGTTTTGCTGTGTAAAGTTTAATGCTGTGGAGTGTTAACTTTTTTTTTTTTAAGATTGTATTTATTTTCAAAGAGAGGGGAAGGGAGGGTGAAAGAGAGGGAGAGAAACAGCAATGTATGGTTGCCTCTCACATGGCCCTCCCTGGGGACCTGGACTGCAACCCAGGCATGTGCCCTGACCGGGAATTGAACCGGGTAACCCTTTGGTTCACAGCCCGCGCTCAATCCACTGAGCTACACCAGCCAGGCTGAGTGTTAAATTTTAATACACATACTAAGTACTTTAAATATGAAATATCCATCAAGGACTATGTCAGTGTTTGTGGGAAGAAAAAAATTGATTGTCAGAATCACCAGAACTTTTTCAAACTTTCCCACCTCCATGATGTCAGAGTCTATGGCTGGGGGAACCTTCCCAGCGCTCTGTGCTACCCTGGACAGCCACTGCTTTGATGTTGAGCCAAGATGATGGGGCATGCATTTATAAATGGAATGAAGGTGACCTATGAGTTATTTTGATTCCGGTAGTGATGAGTTGACTTGTGATAATGATTCGAGGACATTGAAGTGTAGATTTGAAGTAGAAAGAATAATCTTGAGTAGTTTTTCTAGACCAGTGGTCTTTTGGTTCAGGGGCTCTTAAGAAATGTAAGTTATAGTTTTTCTTTTTTTTTTGTTTATTTCCAGATTCATACCTAGAAGTGGAATTGCTGGTGTAGAGGACAGATAGATCCATATTTAACCGAAGTAAAGTCACTAAAGTCACTTCTCCAACAGGCTTATACCTTTTTTTTTCACCAGCAGAATGTTGGGAGTTCTAGTTTCTCCACATCCTCATCAAGTCTTTGAATTTTAGCTTTTTCCATTCTAGTGGGTATATAGTGGGGACTCATTATTTTGATTTGTGTTTCTCCAGTAATGGAAGATATTGAGCATCTTTTTATGTGCTTATATGTTGTTTGTATGTCTTTGGTGAAGTATGCGTTATAATCTTTTGCACGTTTTGTTACTGGGTTGTTACTTTTATTAAATCGTAAAAGTTCTTTATATATTCTGGATATTAAGTATGTTTTGTAGGTATTTTCTCCCAGTCTGTGGCTTGCTTTTTCATTTTCTTAACAGTATCTTTTGAAGAACAAAAATTTTTAATTTTGGTGAAGTCCAATTTATAAATTTGTTTTTCTTCTATAGTTTATTCTTTTTGTGTCCTTTATGTCTTTGTTTGCTTTAAGGTAGAAAGACTTTCTACTATACTTTTCAAGTTTTATAGATTTTGCTCTACATTTGTGTCTATGACTAATTTTTGGTGAATTTTTGTGGTACGAGGTTTATTTTTTGCATACAGTGATTTTGGCTGGCGATAGTCTTGTGTAAAGGCAGTGCATTCAGTCTTTAGGAAGGACTAATGCAGTCATTCAACAATGAAGCAACGCTTATTAAGCCTTTTTCCGTTCTGGGCTCTAGGAATACAGCAACGTGTCTGTAAAGGGGTACCCATTTATCCAGCATCATTGTGTATAATGCTTCCCCCTTGGCTGGCTTATCATTCATTAAGACTCTGCTAAAACAGCCCTGGCTGATATAGCTCAGTGGATTGAGCACTGGCCAGAGAACTGAAAGGTCACTGGTTCGATTCCCCATCAGGGCACGTACCTGGGTTGTGGGCCATGGGAGAGGTAATAATGTTTTTCTCCCTCCCTTCCCCTCTCTCTGAAAATAAACAAATAAAATCTTAAAAAACAAAAGTCTACTAAAACAGATCCTCTTCTGTGTACCTCTGGCTTAGCGTATCTCCACTTTTGTTACTGCCTGTTTGTTTATTGGTCTTCCTTGGTAGACCACTCGCTTTTGGAGGGCAGAGACACATTGCTGTATTCCTAGAGCCCAGCACAGAAAAAGGCTTAATACGCATTGCTTCATTGTTGAATGACTGCTTTAGTCCTTCCTAAGAACCAAGCGCACTTGCCTTTAGACAAGACTATCACCAGCCAAAATCATTGTCTGCCAAAAATATTTGTCAAGTGCCAGCTTTGTGCCAGGATCACTTCTAGGCAGTGAATGAGAATCCTAGAGGCCCTTGCCCTTGTGGGCTTTCATCCGTTTTATGGGGCACGTAATAACCACGTAGGAGAATCACGTCAGACACTGAGAAACGCTCTGCAGTGGTCCAAACGAGAGTCAACGGTGGCGTGGGTTAGACTGGTAGACGTGGATTCAGGCTTATTTCAGAGTGGAACAGGCTGTAGGTGGGGACATAGGACATAGGTGGTGCGGGAAAGAGAAGGATCAAGGGTTACTCCTGCCAGTGGGGAAGGCTTTGTCCCAGTGATGGAGTGGTATGAGTTTGAGGGATGAATATTCAGAGTTCTTTTTAAAAAAAAAAGTTCTTTTTTTGGCGCTTGATTTTATAGTTATAACTCTAGAGGCTAGGTCATCTATAAAGGTGTAGCTCAGGCAGTTGGAGGTATGAAGCTGAAGCTGAAAGGGATTCGTCTTAGAAAAACTGAGTGTCATTTTCAAAGACATGGCATAGGAACTGTGGGATTGGAGGTCTGTTGTTTTAGTGAGTAACAGTGCAACTCCTTTTTTATTCCCTTTTTCGAAACTGCAGATCACGAAATCACAATATAATAATTGATTAGGGCATAGCTTTCCTTTATGCTAACACTGGAGAAGTGGCAGGCTGGGGTGAGGTGCCCGGCAAACTCACTTGCTTATTCAGGGTCTAGTAGATGCGGCTGATCTGAACAAGCTTCGGCTGTGTGTGTGCATTAGCCCTGAACGCTCGTGCCCACTGATATCTAGGCTTGTACGATGCTTGCAGATCATTTGAAAGCGAAGCCCTTAGTAAGAATAACAGTTTCTGTGCCTTGTTTTTGACTAGTCGATTCCAGGAGTGAATTCCAAGAAGAAGCAAATGTGTTTTGACTGGGGTCCAGGGGAGATGCTGGTGTGTGAAACCTCCTTCAGCAAAAAAGGTAGTTGGTATTATTGTTTCTTCCAGATTATGTGTCTTGGCACATTTCATTGTTGGTTTTTTTTCCCCTTTTATTCTCTCAGGTTTGACTAGCGGAGGCATGATACAGTTGAACTTATTTTGGACCATTTTCATTTTTGAAACTTTAGCTGTTTAAGATTTTCATTGATTTATGAGACCTGACAGATGTTGAGTCCAGGATTTCTTAACAGTGGTCTTCCTGGTGTTAAAGAAGAGTTTTCAGCCTTGGCCAGGTGGCTCCTTGGTTGGAGCATCATCCATAGGCTGAACGGTCATAGGTTCGGTTCTGCTCAGGGCACATACCCAGGTTACAGGCTCAATCCCCAAAAGGGGCACATAGAAGAAGGTAGCCGATCAATGTTTCTCTCTCTCCCTCCCTTCCTTTGTCTCTAAAAGCAATGAAAAAATATCCTCAGGTGAGGATTAAAAAAATAAAGAAGAGTTTTCTTTTTTAGAGAATTTCTTCTTTTAATCCGAGATGCTTTAGAGCTGGGGGTTTGGGAGGGTTATTGCAGGAGGGTGAGAATTGTTTATCTTGTTAATTGTTTTTTTTTAAAGATTTTATTTTTATTTATTTTTAGAGAGAGGAGAAGGGAGGGAGACAGAGAGGGAGAGAAATAGCAATGTATGGTTGCCTCTCACATGGCCCTCACTGGGACCTGGCCTGCAACCCAGGCATGTGCCCCAACTGGGAATCGAACCGGGATCGTCTGGTTCCCAGCCCGCGCTCAATCCACTGAGCTACACCAGCCAGGGCAATTTTATTTCTTAATTAGAGCTTAGTAAGTCAATATTATTTTGTATTAGTTTCAGGTGGGAAGGGTTTTCTTTATATTTAAAAACTTCAGCCCTGGCCAGGTAGGTCAGTTGGTTAGAGTGTTGTCCCAATACGCCAAGGTTGCAGATTCGATCCCCGATCAGAACACATACAAGAATCAACCAAAGGGTGCACAAGTAAGTGGAACAACAAATCGATGTTTCTCTCTCTCCCCCTCCCCCTCCCATCTCCCTCTCCCCTCCTTCCCCCTCCCGCCCTCTCCCTCCTTCTCCCTCTCTCCCCTCCCCCCTCTCTCTAAAAACCTATTTTAAAAAAAAAGCTTCAGGCCTATCCCTTTTTTTGTCCCGAGTGACTCAGTTCTCTTTATAGCAGCCCCCTTATTGTGAAAATTCGCAGATCTCCTAGCACTTCCCTTTATGTTACCATCGAGAAGTCAGTTGACTTCTGTAGGCTGTTGCTACACCGCACAAATGGGCTGGAGAGTGAAGTGACTTGTCCTTGGCTTTGTTCTGAAAGCTCCATCAGGTTCGGACATGAATCTTTCCCTTCCGATACAGACTCCCACTAGTAGCAAGATAAAGCGGAAATCTCAACATTCGATGTTGCTTTCTCCTTTTCAAGAATGAAGTCTCAGCCCTGGCTGGTGTAGCTCAGTGGATTGAGCATGGGCTGGGAACCAGAGGGTCCTAGTTCGATTCCCAGTCGGGGCACATGCCTGGGTTGCAGGCCAGGTCCCCAGTGAGGGCCATGTGAGAGGCAACCATACATTGCTGTTTCTCTTCCTCTCTGTCTCGCTCCCTTCCCCTCTCTCTAAAAATAAATAAATAAAATCTTAAAAAAAAAAAAAAAAGAATGAAGTCTCAGAAACTGTTGAAGAGATTTTCTTGCAAATCTTTGACATGTTCTTTAAAGCAGGTTTTCCTCTTTTATAAGGAGCAGGTTGAGCTAATGAAAGTCTTATAATTTTGGCAAATTATAGTATGCAGTTTATGTAATTGTTTTAAAAATTTTATTTATTTATTTATTAGAGAGAGGGGAAGGGAGGGAGAAAGAGAGGGAGAGAAACATCAATTGGCTGCCTCTCATATGTGCGTCTAACCTACAACCCAGGCATGTAGCCTGACTGGGAATTGAACTGGTGACCTTCCAGTTCACAAGCTGGTGCTCAATCCACTGAGCCACACCAGCCAGGGCCAGAGCCAGTTAATTCTTGATTCTTTATTTTAGGGGTAATGGCAATGAGAAGTAATATTAGAAAGATATTTATTTGACTTTGAGTTTATATAAAACTTTGGCTGTAGATTTATCTTAACAAGTTTTACATAAGCTAATGTTAAGTTAGTATACTTTTTTTCAGTAGAGTTCAACTGATGGAAGTGAAAGGTAGTTTCAGAATATGCTGATAAGGTGAGGTGTTAAGTCAGAATAAACATTTTTTAAAACTTGTGTATATAATTGATAAATGATAATTTATATTATTTTAAATAAATGGAATCAGTAGCAAAAAGCTAAAGCTTTTGTAATTAGATACTCAAAATTTTATAGTGGGTTCTTTTATAAAGGTAATTGTGATAGATGTTAAATTTTTTTTTTTTCTACTTTGTTTAGGAAAATCAGAGATGGTGCCAGGCTGTCCCTTTATCTTCATCATCCGGAAGGATATAGATGTTTACTCTCAAATCTTGAGAAAACTCTTCAATGAATCCCATGGAATCTTTGTGGGCCTCCAGAGAATTGAAGAGGACTTAACTGGAAAATCCAGAAAAGCTCAGTAAGTAGGCTGCTAATAGGTGTTGAAGTCACAACTAAATTGTGCAAAGCCGAAACGAAGCGCGTTCTTGTCCTTCGTATGTTGGGCGGGGCTCCTGGAGCAGTGAGGGGCACCTGGTCCTTCTCTGCAGCCTCCATACGGGGCAGTGGAGGTGGCGGAAGTGTCTTTCGGGGGGTGTGTGTGGTGTTGATTGACTTGCTGGCTCGGTAAGTTTTCTTTGTTTATGTTCCTCCTTGTGTACTCTCCAAAGAAGAAAATTTAGGCCAAATAAGCACCTGAGAGTCATTCTTTTTTTCCCCTAAAGATTTTATTTATTTATTTTTAGAGAGAAGGGAAGGGAGTGAGAAGGAATGAGAGAGAAACATTAGTGTGTAGTTGCCTCTCATGTGTCCTCTACTGGGGAACCTGGCCTGCAACCCAGGCATGTGCCCTGACCGGGAATTGAACCCGCGACCCTTTGGTTTGCAGGCCCGCACTCAATCCACTGAGCTATACCAGCCAGGGTGAGAGTCATTGAATAAAGGCCCACTATTGGTAGATTTTGAAATTAATATAAAAAGGAAAATTTTTAGTGAGAATGGATCTTTAGTTTTATGATGGAAATAAATGAGAAAATATAAGTTAACTTGCAAAGAGAACAGTTTTATGATGTACATTTTAAGATTACACATATTCTGCCCTGGCTGGTTTGGCTCAGTGGATTGAGTGCCAGCCTGCGAACCGAAGGGTCTCCTGTTGGATTCCCAGTCAGGGCACAGGCCTGGGCTGTGGGCCAGGTTCCCAGTAGGGGGCGCAGGAGAAGCAACCACACATTGCTGTTTCTCTCCTCTTTCTCCCTTCCTTTCCCTCTCTCTAAAATAAATAAATAAAATCTTAAAAAAAAGAAGACTGCAAATATTCTCAAATTTTCAACCACTGATTTTAGAGTCCATCAGTAGGTCTCATCTGCAATAATTAATGTCAGGGTGGATTCATGGATACTTCCTTTATTCCAAGTGTTATATTGTATTCATTTTGTTGCTCATCTGTTCCTGCTTTGGCCATTAGAAGCTGCTCCAGTTCGGCTCCTGTCTTTAGCAGGCTCATGCCGCCTGTTTACTCTCTGTCACTACAGGGTGTTTTGGGCTCATCTCGTGTGGCGTTTCATTTCTTTGTAGGTTGGTCCGAGTGAGTAAGAACTACCGATCAGTCATCAGAGCATGCATGGAGGAGATGCACCAGGTTGCAAGTAAGGACTGTGTGTGTGTGCATGTGTGTGTGCGCGCGCACACCATAGTAATTGAAGTACTGATCTGAGTACAAATACTACAAGGTGAAACCCAGTTGACATTCCAGTTGGAAACTCTGTCCTATCTTAATTTTTTGTCAGTCATCCTGAGTGTGCTCTCCAAGGTAGAACATACAGAGGTGGCAGGTGGTGTTAAGTGTGAAGGGCCACATTAAGGATCTTTGAATTTTGCACTCTCAGGTCTTTGACCTCGGTGATCGAAAGCCCCCATGACCCTGACAGCTGCGTTACTCCTGGGTGCCGGGCAGTCTTGGGTGACGTGGTGGTCTCTCTGTTTGCTGTGTTGTGGTTAAATGTGGCTGCTTTTAACTTCAGGGTCTTGGTTCGAGAATCATTTATCTCAAGTATTTTTTAAAAATCCGTGGGGAGCCCTGGCTGGTGTAGCTCAGTGGATTGAGCGCGGGCTGGAAACCAAGCAGTCCTGGTTCGATTCCCAGTCAGGGCACATGCCTGGGTTGCGGGCCAGGTCCCCATGAGGACCATGTGAGAGGCAACCATACATTGCTGTTTCTCTCCCTCTCTTTCTCCCTCCCTTCCCCTCTTTCTAAAAATTAAATAAATAAAATCTTTAAAAAAATAAAAATTAAAAAAAAAATCTGTGGGGAAAACGAGTGGTCCTGAGAAGGAACGAAGGTACAAGCCACAGCATCTGTTATGTGAAGTTATAACGATGAGTCTGAAAGTTCCATTGCTCACTTAAAATGTTTTGTGTTTTGTTAGTTGCTGCTAAGGATCCAGCCAGTGGCCACCAGTTCAGCAGCCAGGTGAGGGGTCTGTCTGCCTTGGTTGTGGCTGGCGCTCTCGTGACTTTCTGCGACCGCGGCACCCACCTGGGGTGATTTTGCAGTCGCTGTTTTTTGCCGAACTCTCTATTCTTTCCAGGTAGACAGGCAACTCCTTGGGGTAGTAAGGATCATCTTAAACTTCCTGCTGCCCCTTCAAGGCCTAGCTTATTGAAACGAAGTATGTACTTGGTAAATAAGTTTTTAGAAATATAAGTCCTACCCACATGGCATCACCTGGGATGGAGAGCCGAGCGTTCGGAACCACTGCTTAGCCTCATGGGCTGTGCTCAACTCATGGAACCCGTGTTTTACCGAAACACAAGTTCTCATGCTTCAGTTGGAGCTGGGCAAGGACTTAAGGAATTCTGTCTTTGGTAGTCTTAAATACTTTCATTTTTCAATTACAGTTGACATCCATTGTTATTTTACATTAGTTCAGGTGTGTAGCGTACTGGTTAGATATTTACGTAATTTACGGAATAGTCCCCCGATGAGTCCTGAGCCCACCCAGCACCAGACACGGATATTACAGCATCATCGACCGCATTCCCTGTGCTGCTGTTTGTGGTGGAGTCTGATAACTGTTCAAACTCAGTAGTTTATAGGGACTGGTGCACGGTCTCTGAAGTCAGCACAGCTGCATTTTCCCTGCAAGCAAGCTGCTCCGTGTTTGTGCGGGGCGGGGGGAGCATGCCGGCTCCTGAAGGGAGGGTCATCTGGGGGTTTTGTGTTGGGTTTGCCTTTTCATAGACTGTTTCCTGAACTCCGTTCCCTTGAATACCAACCTCACAATTTTTGCTTATCCAATATTTCTTATTATATCTTCTCTCCTTTGTTACTTAAATAAACCATAATATTCCTCAAGACCGTGGGGGTGATGAGCTAGTTATTTTTTTCTAATGCACATTAAACTAGGACCTCCACCATTAAAAAAAGATGGTTAGTGCGCGTCCCACCCCGTGGAATGCTCTCGCTGGCTGCGGGAAGCCCTGCCCCAGATGCTCGGTACGAGTTGACCTTCCTGTGATTCGAGCGGCTGTGTTCCTTTGTCCTGTGAGTGAGTCCTAGGAGCGTTTTCAGCCAGCGTCCTCTCCGTTCCCTCTGCAGATCTCCATCCTGTCGGCCATGGAGCTCATTTGGAACCTTTGTGAGATTCTCTTTATTGAAGTGGCCCCAGGTGAGCATGGACCCCTGTCACTGCTGCCGAGGTGTCCCCTGTCTTTCCCCTGTCTTTCTTGTGTGTGGTGGTGTTTGTTGCCTAGAGTTCTCCCTTCGCCAACACAGCCATCAGAAGGCACGCGTGACATCAGGGAGGCCTGTCACTTTGTGAGGTGCTGCAAAAGACTCAGGTAGAATGCCTTCCAGAAACCGAAAGTGTTAGGCAGATGACTCTCGAAAAATACCACAAAAACATACGAAGCCGTATGTGGTCATCGACGTTTGTGTCCTGGACTGGTTTAGCTCCAGCAAGTTTTCGGAGCAGCTGGGGACACAGATTATTCCTCACGGCCTGCGGAGGACGTCAGACTGCTAGCTTCCAGAAGTGTGAGACGGTAGATTTCTGTGGTTAAGAAAAAGAAAGAAAGAAAAAGCCTTGTCTGGGTGGCTCACTTGGTTACAGTGTCATCCCGATACGCGAGGGTCATAAGTTCCTTCCCTAATCAGGGCACGTACAAGAAGCAAGCAATCAATGCGTGAATGAGTGGAGCAACAGGTCTCTGTTTCTCTCGTCCTCCCTCCCCCTCCCTCCCTTCCTCTCTCTCTAAAATAAATAGAAAGGGAAAAGAAAGCTTTAGGCATGTAACGAGGAGTTAGGCTGTGGGAGGCAGTCACTTGGAGAGCTTGGTTAGCGACTGAGGCGGTGGCAACCTGCATGAGCTGTCTCCTTCAGATGGCTCTGCTGGTCCCGAATCGGGGTGCGGTCAGCACAGTCCCGGCTTGGGTGGGCTCTCTGTGGAAGCGCTGCGGGCTTTTTTGCATTCTTTTAATAGTCTTTGTTTGCTCCTGTCCATAAGTGAGTGTTAATAATCCCTGTGCCGTCCTCGCTGTTTATCCATTCTCCTCCTAAAGGACTGAGCAGCCCGAAATAAAACGCGTTGTCCGCGTGCCTGTCTCTTCTGGTAGATGTCGGAGGGCTGTCACTGTCTCTTGTGGCACGCCCAGCACCTGCTCAGCACGGGCTCTGAAACGGCCCTGCGGACGTGGCCGCTGAACACTGAACAGTCGTGAAGCGCCTGGGGGCGCGGGCGTGGGCGGCGAGGTCTGGGCTCTCCTTCAGCCTCCGCAGGACGCGGGGAGCCGCACTGCCCTGCGCACAGGAGCCTGTCCGCGGAGCCCGTGTGCCTGTCCCGCCCTTGGTTTAGGACCGCACATGTGCGCATTCAGGAGGGAGAAACCACTTCCTGCGGAGCCTGTCTGCCCTGCGTTCTGTCTGTCCTGCAGGAGAGGGGAGTGCGCTGCCCACGGAGCTGCGGTTCTGTGTGTGATGGTTGACTGCCTCTCTCCCCCAGCCGGCCCGCTTCTCCTCCACCTCCTTGACTGGGTCCGACTGCACGTGTGCGAGGTGGACAGCGTGTTGGCGGATGTCCTGGGCAGTGAGAGTCCAAGCAAACACGAGAGCTTCTGGAAGTTGGTAAGGACCCTGGCAGGCTGGGCCTCCCTGCCCCACACCTCACACTTCTGTTTTCCCCGCGCCGCAGGGGCCTGCGGTCTGCGTACTGGGCCTG
>PVJI01014705.1:0-24064 GCA_004026765.1 Micronycteris hirsuta
CAGTATTTGTCTGTTTAAAATTTAAGAAAAATAATTCAGTATACATTTTATAGTAAATCACAAAAAGTTTCATTGAAAAAAAATATGTAAAACTAAAGTTATCCTAATTTTACTGAATGTTGCCATTTACACAAAACATTAGCAAAAATGGCCCGCTCCAACTGCTAGTTTGCGATCAACGCTCCCCGCATCCCAATACCTCTTCATTCTTTCTGAGCCTCTTTTCCTGTTCTTGCTCTTTTTGGGTGCTTTTTTTCAACCTTGTCCTCCAGCTTGCTGATCCGATCCTCTGCCTCATCGAGCCTGCTTTTGATTCCTTCTATTCTGTTCTTCAGTTCAGATATTGTATTCTTCATTTGCTCTTGGCCCTTGTGAATAGTTTCTATTTCCTTTTTCATGTTGACATAGTTTTCAGTGAGTTCATTATAGTTTCCCTGTAGTTTCTGGTAGTTTTCTGTGAGTTCATCAAGCTTCTCGAGTTTCTTGAGCTGCCCGATAACATATGCTTTGAACTCCATATCTGATAGTTGGCTTGCCTCTGTTTCATTTATCATTCTTCCTGGGGCTTCCTCCTTTCCTTTCATTTGGGGATTGTTTCTTTGTCTTCCCATTATTTGTGGGATTCTTCTTGCTAGCCTCTGATTCTTAAATTGATCTGTCAAGTTCTCTGAAGCAGCGAAGTTAATTTTGTGTCACACTCTGTTTTTTGGGCTGACTCTTGTCTGGGTCCCACTCTATTCTCTTCACAATTCCAGGTTTTAATGTCTCACCTGTGGATAAAGAAGAGAGGGGAAGGGAGAAAAATAAGGAAAAGAAAGCAAAAGAAAAGAAAAAAGAAAGATAATGAAAAAATAATATGAAAATAATATAAAATAAAAAATAATAAAAATTAAGAAATAAAAAGAAGAGAAAACTAGGAATACCAAATGAAGGGAAGGTAGACGGAGTTAAAAAAATATAGAAGGACATATAGGAATAAGGGTGGGGAAAAACAACCAAAGAAACAAAGAGAAAACAAAAGAAAGAAAAAAAACACTTCTGTTAGCTGGCTTCAACAGCGTCTGGTCAGGGCTGAGACAGGCTGGGAAGATATCAGACTTCCCCTGCTTTCTTCCTGGGCTGCACTCTTAGCTGCCGTCCTGCCTCCAGCCGAGTTGCTAGGAGTTCACAGCACCCCCTCTGGGCTGCCTGATCCCCACACTGAGTCAGAGTTTGTCAGGTCTGTGTCTCCCCTCAGTGGGGTTCGATGTCGCTCCTCTGTTTTTCTCCCACGGAGGGAGTCTGCACCACAGGTCTGGGTTGTGTCTCAGGCCCTCCCAGAATGAGCTCCATGCCCCTGTATTTGTTGACCACTTTTGTCTCTGGATTTGGGGCTTGCAAGCCCCAGACCTGGGCGCCCGTTCGGACACCACCCCCAGCCGCCCCTGACTGGCTCCGCCGGGTGCGCGCCCAATCTAGGAGCTCCGGGCCTGGGTCTCCCGTTCAGTTCGATCTCCAATTCCTCCCGCTGGGATCGCCGGCCTCTGCAGACCAGTCCCCACGTACACACCAACCTCCAGACTGCTGGGGACCAAGGCTCTTCCAACAGACACTAGCATCTGCTTTGGCTACTCACACACCCCCAATCCAGCTCCCTCCCACGGATCCTGGAGCAAACCGGGAATCTGCTGCAACTGGATCCGCAGACCTCCCAGCTCCCCGTGAGTCCCGAGGGACCCCTTCCCTCCAAAGCAGACTCCCTACCAGCTGATCTTTCAGTTTTTTGTGCAATCCTGGTCACCAGTCTTCCTGGGAAACAGCTGGGTGATCTCTCCGCTCCTGGGAAAATCAGTCAGATATCCCACCAGTGGGCTGGAGGAAACCGATCCCGCTCCCTCCTACTTTGCCGCCATCTTTTTCCCCCGTTCAGCAGTTTTTGACCAAAAATGGCCTGACATCCATGCTCCATCCTCCCTATTCACCTAATCTCACCCTGAGCAACGTTTGTGTTTGTTTGTGTCCCTGGATAAAAATAGTCATCAAAGGGAAATGTTTTGCCAATGTGGAAGAGGTATAACAAAAAACGGCAATAGCCCTAACAGGCATCAAAATCAACAAGTTCAAAAACTGTCATGAGCATTGGGAAAAACATGTCTCGATAGTGTCTACATTTACATCAAATGGAGAGTGCTTTGAAGGTGACTGAAGTTTAAACATGTAAGAATAAATGCACATTTTTTTAATAAATAAATTTCTGGTTTGGTCTTCACTCGTAGGTTAACATGAATACAATACTGAATGCTGATCTGGGTTTGAGATGACAATTGTGACTTTTTTGGCACTTAGAGACATTTTAATGTTATTTATTAGAAGTATCAGTTAATACTGATTTCTGATTGCCCCAAAGTACTATAAGGCACAATATACCATCCTGTATTTTCATCATCAGTAATCTTGGCTGTTGCTGCTGTAGTTCCTTAGAGACCTCAAAGATCCTGCAGGTGCTTCTTATATAGTTGCCATACTAGTCCTGTGAGAACAAGGACAGACATAATTCTTTTCATTTTGAAATTCTTAAAAATTGCAAATAAGAAAGTTTTGGGGTCTTGCTCAGTGTCCAAGACTTAACTGGTGACATAACTGTCCTAATAATACTGATCATCTGATTCTTAATGTATTTCTTGTTCGCTTTTCTCTAATCAACTTTGTATGCTGGAAATATGAAGTAATGTTGAATTAATCAACAGTGAAAGATTTTCCAGATGATATTCCCATTATGATATTTGGCTTTGCCAATAAGTTTATACTGAGATGCTAAAGGATTTGGTTGTTTTTTCTCTCTTAAGATGCAGTTCCTGAGTTCAAAGGGTGAATTTCTCCGACTCAAGCTGTGGGAGTTTCTGTGAAATTACATATGTCTGTACATTTGTGTGTGATTAAGTCTGCATATACCATTTGTGGATAACATTTTTATACAATAAAAGCTAAACCAAATTCTAAATGCAGCTATATGGCCTCTAGTTACTGGCTGTATAGATGTAATATATTTATATATTATACTTTCATGAAATTAACTCATATTCTATTTGAACACACAACAAAAGAGAAGTTATTTTTTTAAAGATTTTATTTATTTTTAGACAGAGGGGAAGGGAGGGAGAAAGACACGGAGAGAAATATGTAGAGACACATCAATGTGTGGTTGCCTTTCATGGACCCCCTGCTGGGGACCTGGCCTGCAACCCAGGTACGTGCCCTGACTGGGAATCGAACCAGCCACCCTTTGGTTCACAGCCCATGTTCAATCCACTGAGCTACACCAGCCAGGGAAAAAGTGAAGTTATTTTTGAAGTATCATTAATGTATATATAGTATAAGCACATCTTATATCTCCATAACAATCTAGTAATATAAAAAAATTATTATTAAGATATTTTTGATAATTGAAAAGAAAGCATGACCCCTGTTGAATATAAAATAACATAATCTTTGCTCTAAATACAGAGTCACTTGTGGTCCTTTGGATTAATTTCTGAGCATTTCTTACACCTGCCCATTTTTTGAGAGTCAATACATTGTTTCATAAGTGCTTTTCCCTAAACCAGAGAAAAGAAAATCACATAAAAGAGTACAAAGAAGGACACCTTTGTGCCCCAGATGGTCAGTGACATCTCCTCCGAGTCTCCGCCTTCAGGCACCATGCTGAGAAATGAGTCCTCTGAGTATGGCAATTATTTTAGTCATTATTACTTTTTAAATTATTTTAGTCACACCTCTGCTTATGTATTTCTCACAGAAATAAGTCCAAGGATTAAAAAAAATAACTTAAGTTCTAAAGTTGCAAAAGAGCTAATTAATTTTGTGAGATTACAGGGATTCTGTTCAAATTTTTCCTGTGTAGATTAATAGACACTTAAAATTTTAAAAAGGCCATTTTTTATGAGAAAAAACAGTACAAGTGAAATTTAAACTTGAGAGAAGTTTAAGAAATGGTACCTTAACCACCACTGTATTCGTATCTTGTTAAAGATCTGATTCTACTATTTTTGTTTGTCTTTACATTTGGTAAGTGATAATATTTTGCCTTAAAGAATAGGAAATTCAGAAATATTGAGAAATATTTAAAAATCCGTTTATGTAAGAGTCTTCAGTACGCTTGTCTGAAGGGAAGAATTATACAATATTGCCAATATTTTAAATGTTCTTTTTAAGTAACATTTTATAATGGGGCTTATTCCAGAAATCAGAATTCACCTAGGTTTTGAATACATAACTAGAAGCCACTATGCTAATATTAATTTAAATAATCACTGTCTCACTGCCTCACCTTTAATTTGAAAGAGAATGGCACAAGAAGCGTATCTGTCATCAGAGAAGCCTCAGCTCCTACAAAATGTTGCTACTTTGAGGTGCATTAATCCATGTTGTTCTCCTACCCCAAACCTATCCTTTATGCATATGGAAGAAAGCAGTCTTTAGCTAAGCAGTTGAATCGCTCCAACAACCAACATAGCAGCAGTGTCTACTCTCAGTTCTACATCTCCATATTCATTGATTTCCTTTTCCTCTCATTGTGTTCTAATGTCTCCCAATGAAGACTTATTTTTTTTTGGTATAAAATTTCAGGGAACATTAAAGTACTTTCAGCCCTCGTTCGTGTGGCTCAGTGGATTGAGGGCTGGCCTATGAACCAAAGGGTTGCCAGTTCAATTCCCAGTCAGGGCACATGCCTGGGTTGCAAGACAGGTCCCCTGTTGGGAGCGTGTGAGAGGCAGCCACACATTGTTATTGGTCTTTCTCTTTTTCTCCTTCCTTTCCCCGTTGTCTAAAGATAAATAAGTAAAATCTTTTTAAAAAATGTTTTCATTTTATGTCTTCTAGTTCTCATTTCGTTTAAAGTCTTGTAATTTAAATCAGCCCTATGATGTAGTATTCTTGATCCCAGTTTACTGGTGAACACACAAAAAGCAGAAGTAACATAGCTGAAATGTGGGAGAGTGGGACCTTTCTCTGGAAAATGCCAGATTGCCTCTGCTTTCCCGCAGATGACACGTTGGGTGGTGCATATGGCTCTAAGGAAGCTCAGGGAAAAGCAAGCATAGGGTTTACTGGTGACAATGTATCTTTTCACTCTGTTTAAATGTGTCCTAGCACAGGAATGAGGTTTTTACAACTGCATCTGAGTGAGAGAAGGCAACGTTTGTGTTAAGGCTGAGCAGAAATAGCTGGGAACACAAAGTGTTCTTTCTTATTTAGCTAGGTTCATGTTATCTACTGGACACCTCTTCATCTCCACACTCTCAATTTAGAGTTATTATATATTGAAATTTAAGGCAAAAACCCAAAGCAAGAGAACACTCCTATCTAGTGAATATCTTCAATTACTGCTTATTTCATTGATCCACACGGGAAAGTCAGAGGGCAACATTTGGTCTGAAAACACAGCCCATGTAGCGATATCTGAAAATCATCGCACCAACAGCTCCACATCTTTCAAAATAACCTTAAAAAGAAAAAGTCAGTAAAGGCAGGGAAAAAAAATTTTTCCAGTGTTCACCAGATAAAAATATTTTCAATAGGCCATGAATTTCACAGACTTTTTTTTCATAGAACACTATTGCTCCAGCAGTAGAATATGATCTGTCATTTCCTTTTTTTTTCTTTTTTTTTAATATTTTATTTTATTTATTTATTTTTAGAGAGAGGGGAAGGGAAGGAGAAAAAGAGGGAGAGAAACAGCAATGTATGGTTGCCTCTCACATGGCCCTCACTGGGGACCTGGCCCGCAACACAGGCATGTGCCCTGATTGGGAATCGAACCGGGACCCTTTGGTTCCCAGCCCATGCTCAATCCACTGAGCTACATCAGCCAGAGCTCTTTTTTAAAGTATATTTTATCAATTACACTATTACAGCTGTCCCATTTTTTCTCCCCTTTATCCTCCTCTGCTCTACACCTGCCTACTCTCCAGCATATCCCCCCTTAGTTCATGTGCATGGGTCGTACATGTAAGTTCTTTGACTTCCTCATTTCCTATACTATTCTTACCCCCCCCCATCTATTTTGTGCTTACATATTATACTTCTTATTCCCTGTACTTTTCCCCCCATTCTCCACCTCCCCCTCTACACTGATAACACTCCATGTGATCTCCATTTCTGTGATTCTGTTCCTCTTCTAGTTGTTTGCTTAGTTTTTGTTTATGTTTTTTAGGTTCATTTATTGATAGTTGAAATTTTGTTGTCATTTTACTGTTCATAGTTTTTTATCTTCTTCAATTTCTTAGATAAGTCTTTAACATTTCATATAATAAGGCCCTGGCAATGATGAACTCCTTTAACTTGACCTTATCTGGGAAGCACTTTATCTGTCCTTCCATTCTAAATGAGAGCTTTGCTGGATAGAGTAATCTTGGATGTAGGTCCTTGCCTTTCATGACTCTGAATACTTCCTTTGTTTAAAAAATATATTTTATTGATTATGTTGTTACAGTTGTCCCATTTCCCCTCCACGCCACATCCCCTCCATTCCCCACCCTTTAATTTTTGTCCTTGGGTCATACATATAAGTTCTTTGGCTTCTACTTTTCCTATATTATTCTTAACCTCCCCCTGTCTGTTTTCTACCTACTGCTTATGCTACTTATTTTCTGTACTTTTTTCCTCCTTTCTCCCCCTCCCATTTCCCTGTTGATATCCCCCCCATGCCTTATATAAATCCCTTTAACATTGCATATAATAAAGGCTGGGTGATGATGAACTCCTTGAACTTGACCTTATCTGAGAAGCACTTTATCTGCTCTTCCATTCTAAATGAACGTTTAGCTTGATAGAGTATTCTTGGATGTAGGCCCTTGCTTTTCATGACTTGGTATACTTTTCTCCAGCCCCTTCTTTCCTGCAAGGTCTCTTTTGAGAAATTAGCTGACAGTCTTATGGGAATTCTTTTGTAGGTAACTGTCCCCTTTTCTCTTGCTGCTTCTAAGATTCTCTCCATATTTTTAATCTTGAGTAATGTCATTATGATGTGCCTTAGTGTGTTCCTCATTGGGTCCAACTTCTTTGGGACTATCTGAACTTCCTGGACTTCCTGGAAGTCTATTTCTTTCACCAGTTTGGGGAAGTTCTCCTACATTATTTGTTTAAATAAGTTTCCAATCCCTTGGTCTTCCTCTTCTCCTTCTGGCACGCCTATGACTCGGATGTTGGAACATTTAAAGATGTCCTGAAGGTTCCTAAGCCTCTCCTCATTTTTTTTGAAATTTTATTTCTTCATTCTTTTCTGGTTGGATGTTTTTTTTCTTTTTTCTGGTCCACTCCATTGATTTGAGTCCCAGTTTCCTTCTCATCCCTATTGCTTCTCTGCAAAATTCCCCTCATTTCCTTTAGCGTATCCTTCATTTGTTCAACTAATTGCGACCAACTTTCCTCCAATTTTGTGAGCATCCTGATTACCAGTGTTTTGAACTGTGCACCTGATAGGTTGGCTATCTCTTTGTCACTTGGTTGTATTTTTTCTGGAGCTTTGATCTGTTCTTTCATTTGGGCCATTGTTTTTCTCAGTGCGCCTGTTACTTTAAGGGGTGGAGCCTTAGGTGTTCATCAGGGTGGGGTAACCCACAGCATTGTGCTGTGATGCTGCCTTTGGGGGCGGGGCCTGAGAGAGCCGTGGTGCTTGCTCTGTTTTCCGTACTTCCCCCACTACTCACAAGCAAGTTGGGCCCTTCTGTGCTGGCTTTGGGGTGCGTGGGTGGGCTTGTACTGTTCCAAGTCCCTGTGAGTTTCTCCAATGAACTCTCCTGTGAGGCCGGGAGTTCCTCCCACTGCAGCTTCAACCCTCACAGGTATTTCAATTGGCTTTATTTCCCCGCGATGGGGGATTGCATGGTCTGCTCTGCTCCCCAGCTTTCTCTCCCAGTTTATCTGCACATGAATGAGGGACCACCTGGTCCACCAGACTCGGCCCTGCTGGGTCCGGGTCAGCCAGCTGTAGGTTTTGCTGAATGCGCTGGATGCTTTTTGGCCAGGCGTGCTTGCCGCAGGTCTCTCCAGGCAGCTGCAGCGTTGCCTGTACTGCTCCACAAACTGCATCTTGCAGAGTGCTCTCTGCCCAGCTCCGCCCCACTTACTGGTCTGGATGAATGTGTCTTCTTTAACTCCTTGGTTGTCGAACTTCTACTCAGTTCGATTTTCTGTCAGATCTGGCTGTTTTTGTTTTTTAAATTATTGTTTTTCCTCTTTTGGTTGTGCAAGGAGGCACAGTGTGTATACCTACGCCTCCATCTTGGCCAAAAGTCAGACTCTAAGTATTTCTTTCCAGCCCCTTCTTGCCTGCAAGGTTTCTTTTGAGAAATCGGCTGATAGCCTCATGGGAACTCCTTTGTAGGTAACTGTCTCCTTTTCTCTTACTGCTTTTAAGATTTTCTCTTTATCTTTAATCTTGGGTAATATAATTATGATGTGTCTTGGTATGTGTCTTCTTGGATCTGATTTCTTTGGTATTTTCTGAGATTCCTGGACTTCCTGGAAGTCTATTTCCTTTGCCAGATTGGGGAAGTTTTCCTTCATTATTTGTTCAAATAAGTTTTCAGTATCTCCCTCTTCCACTTCTCCTTCTGGCATCCCTATGATTCAGATATGCGAATGTTTAAAGTTATCCCAGAAGTTCCTCAGCCTCTCCTCATTATTTTGAGCTCCTGTTTCTTCATTCTGTTCTGGTGGGATGCTTATTTCTTCTTTTTGTTCTAAATCATTGATTTGAGTCCCAGTATCCTTCCCTTCACTGTTTATTCCCTGTATATTTTCCTTTATTTCACTTTGTGTAGCCTCCATTTCTTCCTTCATTTTGTGACTGAACTCCATCATTTCTGTGAGCATCCTGATTACCAGTGTTTTGGACTTTGCATCAAATAGGCTGTTTATCTCCTCATCACTTAGTTCTCTTTTTGGAGTTTTGATCTGTTCTTTCATTTGGTTCATATTTCTTTGTCTCAACACAGCCTTAGGTATTTCTCAGGGTGGGGCAATCCTCTTTGCTTGTGATGCTGTCTGTGGGTGGGTGGGGGGGGGCATCAGAGTGGAAACAATGTTGCTTGCTCAGCCCTTGCCCCACTTTCTGTCACTTTTCTTGCTTCCCACTAGTGGATTGTGCCCTTTCAGTTGCTGATTCTCAGGTGGCTGGTTTTGTGTATGTTTTAGGACCCCATAGGCCTCCTCAGTGGACTCTCCTGTGAGACTAGGAGTTTCTCCTGCTGTCACAACCCCTATAGTATTTTACTGCCAGATGTTTTGAGTCTTTAGTTTCCTGCCCTGGAACCCTGGGTTGCACGGTCTATCTCACTCCACAGTTTTTCCTTTCAGCTTATCCACATTCAAATGTGGGAGCAAATGTCATCCAACCCCTGCCTTGTAGCGCATCCTCTCTGCACCAAGTGCCCGTCTCCACCCCTCCTACTCCTGCAGGTCTGATGAATGTTTCTTTAGTTCCTTGGTTGTCAGACTACCATGTAGTTTGATTTTCTGGCAGTTCTGGTTGTTTTTTGTTTTAAAATTGGTTGTCATCCTTCTTTTGGTTGTGCGAGGAAGTGAAGCATTTCTACTTATGCCTGCATCTTGGCCAGAACTTAGTCTGTCATTTTAAAGACTAACAAACACTATTATGGGTATTAAATTTTTTTGATATGTAACTTCTTTATGTATGACAGGAAGACTGCCAGGGCAGGGTTGCTTCTATTCCTCCATTCTAAAAAAACAGTTCCACATTTTAACGTAATTATTTAGGCAATATAAATATTCTTACACATATGATTAATTTGTTTTTCATAGCAAGCCTGGGAGAGGGGAGGGAATCTAATATACGCACAAAGAAAGAGATAGTGAAAGACAGAAGAATGTATTAACATTCTCCAATATAAGATATTAGATTGCAAATTCTCCATGTACATTGTTTCTGACTACAATTACAAGTTTCATTACGGCCTGATAATTCTTTCACTCCCATCCCTCCTTCTGCATTCCCTCTCTATATTGCTCTTGTGCTTACTGTTGGAAAAGAGTGGGCTTCATTAGTTAGCCCAATAAAGCCTTCAGACCAAACCAGGACCATCCTGGAATTGTGTGTCTCTGAAAAGTAAGAAACTTAAATAATCATGCTCTCGTGACACAAGAAATTTGACTACCCTCTTACTGATGCCATTCTTTTTAATAAATTGACATTAAGTGTATTTCTCTTGTTAAAACTTACAAAAGTATTCCATATCATGTATATGAAAATATGAACCTTCTTTAAATAAGACTAAAGAAAATGGAAACAAAAATCATAAAGGAGTCATATTTCAGATTGCTCAAATTGATGGGGCCACCATTAACGCTCAGAGCACTGATCTTTCATGGTCAGTATGCATTTTTCTGGAAAAAAAATTCTAGAATTGTATAACAATTTGAAATAAGTCATTGTTTAAAAAAAACAAAATGTCTGATAAACAGCAGAGGATGCATGTAATCTTCACCTTCTTGTAAAATTAGGTAGCTAACAGGTTCAGCAAGTTATAAAATTAGCTTTCATATAGAAAAATGCATTCTATTGAAGCTTTTATGGTGTGATGTTTAAATAAAAGATATATGTTACATCCATGGGAATTACTTGCTGTTTGTGTAAAACAATTTTGCCTATAATTTCCTTTTTAATCTATGCTTCAAGAAGTCATTTTTCTTCTCTACTTGGAACCTACACATTTTGACTATGCTGTCCCTGTTATATATTTATGGGAGGAATCTAGATGGGTGCTTTAATACCACAATACCTTTCATTTGAATTTCCATGAGGTTCATTGTCAACTTCTTTTCTGAGTAGCTACTCAACTCTGTAAATCTAAACTCTGCATAATGCTAGTTAGCTCATGAAATAAGCTGTTTTGCACAGAGCTGAAACACATCATTTCAGGATTACTGCCTTATAGAAGCAAGCCATTATTCCATATAATTGTAAATTCTTTCTTATTCTTCACCATGCACTATCAATAGACAACTATTGTTTATACCTCACAGACTCATGAAATTTGGCAGTTTTATCACATGGATGACCAAAACAAGATTGGCTTTCCCCTACATATAATGTATTTTAAAGATTGCATTTGTAGCCAACAAAGACATGTATATCTCATTTACTGTTGAAAATAAAATTTGATGTTCAATTCAGTTTTTAAAGACAGTGGTAATATGCAAAAAACAGCTGTGTTTCTGCTAATCTATTTTAAACCATTTGCTAAATATTTAATAATTATTGGATTGAATGTCTCATACATTGGGGATTAATCCCAAAATTTCTTTGACTTTAGCTATTACATGGAAAGTGCCTACCATTTCATTCAGCATGTTTGATAGAGAGTGAAAACTTGAGGCTGTGTATTCTATAGAATATAAATTACATTGGATTCTTGGTCATCATGTATAAATACTCATTACATGAAAAATAAAATGTATTATCTATTCATTCCTTCATCCTCCTACCAACGTAAATTTTCCCAATAGTGAAATGCTTCATACTTCTTAATGAACTTTTTAATACAGATTAGAGTTATATATGTGTGTTTGTACTAACACAGTACTGCTATTATAACCATAACACAGTATTATAAGTACAATAGAGTTACATTGGTCAAGAAGGACCTCACTGTTTTTCCTTTAAGAGTGGTTTGGGAAGTACCCATTTTATAAGTTTAGATGAGTTACTTCTTTAAAACAGTATAATTAGTCTCTAGACTAGCACAGGAAATATTTGCAGTACTTTTACTATCACACATGTAATTCCTGTGAAAGTTCCAAGTATCATGGGGATACTCCCCTCTGATCTGTGATCAATAGTATAATCAACATTTAGAAATATCTGAGTATTTTAAATGAATGACAATCATCATTTTAATGAACAACAGCTTTCTCTCAGGCATCGATGGAAAATCCTCTTTGCTTTGAAATGACAGTTCTAACCTAAATGGTAAAACCTAATAAGCAGATTAGAAGTTTTCTTTGCAATGTATGGATGACTTCCATTGTTGCAATTGAATAGTTTTCTGCAACAAAGAAAACTTTTGAGCAACCGGATTCACTGAATTGATAGAATATCCTGTAAATGTGAAAACCTGATAACACTTCATTGAAATTAACAGTAACATAGTAAAACTATATTGTTCTTGAATACCTGTGCAGGGATGGCCAATGAAAGGGGATAAGACTCACAGGCCCATTAATATTTTATACATTTTATTGCTTCTGTGGGCAAAAGATTTCATGCACATACAATACAGTCTTTAAGATCATAAATCATAAAAGCTATTTCAGTCTGGGTTCTATTCAAACTTTGACCAGTACATATTTTTAAATAACATTTTGGAATTGTACTGTCCCAGCATCATCCAGATGCAAATGTATTGCATTTGGGTGATGCAAATAACGAGAATATGGAATCCATGAGGCTTACAGTCTCCTTTATAATCTGACTAGCAAATAGTAGCCCATTAACATGGATGGATAAAAGTATCCTTAAACAGCCAAAGTCTTATGTAATCCAATATTATTTGTCAGTCTTTGCACATGACTAGGCTTCTGTGTATCTTGAAAAAATACAAATACAAAACATATATCTAAATAAATAGTATACTCTTGGCTAAAAGCAACTTTTGCATGCCTCACCATGGCATTCTACTTTGAACAAATAGGTATGGTAAACAGAAAATAAAATATACAGCTCTTAAATTATTGATTTTATGGGGTTTTAAAATAGAATGCACCTGTTTACCCTAATACTATGAGTGATTATGTCTTTAGTCTTCTCAAAATTCAAAGTTTTAAGTCTTAATTCCCAATGGGATTGTATATCAAGGTAGAGCTTTTGAAGAGGTGATTAAAGTAAATGAGGTCATAGGGTGGACCCTAATCCTACAGAACTATGGTTTTTATAAAAACAAGAAGAGACATCAGGAATGCATAGAGAAAAGGTCAAGGCCCAGCAGGAAGGTGGCCCCTGACTTCATGCTGAGGAGAAAGACCTCAGGAGAAGTCAAACCTGTTGAAATCTTTTTTTTTAAATTACTTTATTGTTCTTTAATTACAGTTGTCTGCATTTTCTCTCCTCCCCTCCCCTCAACCCCATCCAAACCCACCTCCCTCCCTTGCTTCCACCCTTCCCCTTGGTTTTGTCCATGTGTCCTTTATAGTAGTTCCTGAAAACCCTTCTCCCCATTATCCCCTCCACCTCCTCTCTGGCTATTGTTAGATGGTTCTTAATTTCAATGTCTCTAGTTATATTGCTTCCTTTTTTCTTTTGTTGCTTATGTTCCAGTTAAAGGTGAGATCATATGGTATCTGTCCCTCACTGCCTGGCTTATTTCGGTTAGCATAATGCTCTCCAGTTCCATCCATGCTGTTGCAAAGGTCAAACCTGTTGAAATCTTGATCTTGGACTTCTAGTTTTCAGAACTGCGAGAAAAGAAATTTATGTTGTTTAAGCCATCTTTTCTATTTCTATGTTCTATTACTTTCATTATTTCTGTTGCCACAAATTAGTGTGTGGATTCCATGTGGATGGAATTCTGAAGTTTGTACTTCTTGTGTCTGGATTTTTTTCCTTTAACGTAATGTTTCTGAGATCCATTGACTCTGTTGGATGTACTAATGTTTTGTTCTTTTGCTATAAACTACCTCAAGAAATGTAGATTGTCTAATAGTTGTATATCTAGTTTTTAAACCTATACAGTAAGGAAGTAGAACCAGATGTTTTTTGAACCCTAAAATTCTATACAAATTTGTAACATTCTAAATGCATTGCCATTATCTACTTTCCTTCCTTTGCATTTGATATTATCCATTATGCAGGAACCCAATATCCTTTGAAAATACATGAGGACCAGCAGGGCTGCAAAAGTGCTTTCAGGTAAGATATGGTCCTTAAGGGGATGCAACCTTAAATTCAGCTTAGAGCTTGATTTTATGAGTGAAAGAAGCAGTAGAATTTAAAATTTAACATTACAATGGGCAAATGTAAAATTTTAAATGATTTGATAATTAACTCATGCTACATATAACTTTGAAAATAAAATCATTTGTTAAATATATATTAAAACTAGAAAATAACCCTGGCTGGTGTGTCTCAGTGGATTAAGCACTGAACTGAGAAGCACAGGGTCATTTGTTCCATTCCCAGTCAGAACAGGTGCCTGGGTTGCCGGCCAGGTTCCCAGGAGGGGCATGTGAGAGGCAACCACACACTGATGTTTCTCCCTCTCTTTCTCCCTCACTTGACCTCTCTCTAAAAACAAATATATAAAATCTTAAAAAAATTTTAAACAGTAATTTAAAAAAATAAAACTAAAAAATATATTTGAATTAAAATAGTGCTAAGGAAATGCAAAAAAACTTGGTGTGGTGACAGTTCTACATTTATTACATGTAAAAAAGTTGATTTGAACATAAATCACCAATATAAAAATACATTAATTATAATTTCAATAATAATAGAAAAAATTCAACCTGGAGCCCTTGGGAACATTTCTAATTTTTAATTTCCTAAACATGTTTAATGTATTACAATTTGGATTGTTAAAATATTTTAAAATATTTTTAATTTAATATACTATCAACTATATTAGTGACTACAAGTACATAAAGAAATGAAAAATAGAAAATATATACAGGTAGAAAGATCAACAGATGGTAATTCTAACAACCTAACAATTCTAATAAAAGCATATACCTTTATTTATAATTTTAACCTTGAGAAGTACCTAAAACTTGTAGAAATAAAAGAACTATTCAATAAATGAAATATGATTAGAGAATTTGACTTATAAATTAGTCATATTGGTTTTTATGGATCTAAAATATCTCTCTGACTGTTTCAAATTTTTTTCTCATATATTTGTGATTTTTAAAAGTCATTAAAACAATACTTTGTATTAGTAAATTTTATTTTCTTAAATTAAAGCATTAAGAAAAAATTTAGAGAACAGCGACAATAGAAGTATTTTCCCACTTAATTGCCTAACTTTAACATTTTTCCATATGTCTGTATCTTTATTCTTTTGTATAATCCAGAAATTCTGCATCTGGAAGATGTAATTCCCAGACCCACATTTCAAAGCAAGGCCCATTAAGGTGCTAATTGCAGAAATCTAATTTCAGGGAGTATAGTTATCACCATACATTTGGAAATGAAAACATCACATAAAGAGAAAATATCACTAGATTTATTTAGGAATAAAAACACCGCAGAGCTTTTTTTTTTCTTTGTTTTTTATTTTTTGTTTTCCTTCTACTTGTCCCGAGATCCCCTGGGAAAAGATCATTATGCAGTGTGTTTTGTGCTTTTAACTTACTAGTGAAGGACAAGAGGAATGGAGTAGGGAAGAGGGAGAGGACTGCCGGAATTCATTACTGATCTGGCCGTAGCTGAGTTTATCTGATGGTTTGATCTGGAGGTACTGTGCTTCAGGAAACTGCAGACTGTCCTTAACAAGACAATCCTGCAAAGGGAATAAGGAAGAAGTATTTATTTACCTTCCTGTTTCTCTCATTTGTTCAAAGCTTTTTCTCATGGATATAACCTTTGTATTGCCCACATGTGAGTAGGGGCTGAAGGTGGCCCAGAGGATCTGAGATTTGTTCTGATAAGTTGATTTTCAAAAAAGTGTGTGTTTCTTTAAAGTATTGTGATGGCCAAAAGTCCATTCAGTTTTTTTCTGGAAAATTAAAGACACAGTTTTCATTTTCACCAATAACTTTATTGATTTGGATATTTTGAGTATGTCGGCTATCTGCTGCCTGGTATAACATTGATTCTTTTCTTTATTTTCTCTTATGATTGTGTAGATGTAACATACAATTTAATTTTTTTATTGTGGTAGAATAGATATGACATCAAATTTACCATTTTAACCATTTGTTATGAACAGTTTAATGGCATTAAGTACTTTGCAATGTTATAAAACCGGAACCATGATCTATTGATATTTCCAAAACTTGTTTTATCATTTTTATTGTTGTTTGAATACAGTTGTATCCATTTTCCCACCCCACCTCCCACCCTCAATCCTACCCCCCTTTAGCTTTGTCCATCGGTCTTTTATACATGTTCCTTGATGACCCTTTCCCTTCTTTCCCCTGTTATCTCCTTCTTCCCTCCCCTCTAGTTACTGTCAGTTTGTTATTTATTTTAATGTCTCTGGTTATATTTTGCTAGCTTGTTTGTTTTGTTGATTAGGTTCTACTTACAGGGGAGATCAAATGGTATTTGTCTTTCACTACCTGACTTATTTTGCTCAGCATAATGCTCTCCAGTTCCATCCATGCTGTCAAGAAGGATAGGAGCTCCTTCTTTCTTTCTGCTGCATAGAATTCGATTGTGTACATGTACCACAGCATTTTCATACATTTATTTACTGATGGGCACCTAGGTTGCTTCCAGCACTTGGCTATTGTAAATTGTGCTGCTATGAATGTTGATTATTTTTCATTAATATCATGATTTGATTGCTGTCAACTTCAACTGGCCTCCCTGACTGTGGAGCATCCTCCAGTGATGAATCTCCAGCATGAAACTTCACAAACCACTATTGACACATTAGGTCAGTCACAGCACCTTCTCCATACATTGCACAAATATTTTTTTGCATTTCATTTGTGTTTTTACTTTTCTTAAAATAATAAAGCATAATACACTAAAAACGTTGCATACTTTCTTCCGTCTTCAATATTGAAATGGTTACACAAAAATTCACCAATTATGATGCTTTTCTTTTTAAATGCATGCCGATGTGACAGCTGTCCCAATACAATCTAACAAAATTGTTTCAAATGAAGTTAAAGACAACTAAGTGCTACTAGAGCCATTTTATGGAAAAAAAAAAGAATGAAGTTTTTGGTCAACCCAATAATCGGTGTCTTCTATAAGAAAACTCTTGATTGCAATGAATTTGGATACAATTACAATTTTATTGACAGAATAGGATAGTATAAATTTTCAATCTAATATGAGAGACATCCAATTTCTGCTTTTACATATAAACAGTTTGGAAGTTCTTACTCCCATCCTGGTTCATGAAAAACTGAAAATCAACAACTCTTCATAGATCCATCAGGGAACTGAGGTTATGCAGAAAACTACTATCCTGAAAACTGGAAAGAAAGACAGATGTAAAGAACCACAGCTTACTGGGAGTAGAAACCCAAAAGTAGAGACTTATCCCTGTATCCAATACTAGCAGGGACATTTATATTGCAATTGACAAATTGCTGGATGCTCAGTGTGAACTAGTTTCAAAGTTAAAAACTTTAGTGGTGGGGGTCCAGTCTTAGTGGGAGGCTTAAACTTTTATGGATTTTATCTCTCTGAGCCTCACCAGATTCTCTTGATGAAGTTTGGAGAAAAATTCCTCCATACTTGCCACAAGGATGGGTACAGGTAACTATTTTGAAATAACCACAGAGCTTTCTGTTCTCCAACTGCCCTTAAGGGAAACTACTGTCCCAAAGCCTGACTAATGTGGGGAAAAGAAAATACCTAAACGTAGCCCTTTCCTGCTGTCGCACAATACCTAAGTTGGAGATGGGTACTGAGAAGTATCAATACTTATGAAGATCACTGTCCAAGAACATGGGCCCACTAAAAATTGGAAACCTGGTTACAGAATCACAGAATACTTTCCTTTCATCATTTCTCACTAAAACTCCAACAGGGCTCCTATAAAATAACAGAGGATTACAGCACTGGCTGGTGCGGCTCAGTGGATTGAGTGCTGGCCTGCAAACCGAAAGGTCCCAGTTTGATTTCCAGCCAAGTCCCCATTTTGGGGGGTGTGAGAGGCAACCAATAGCTGAACCTCCTGCACATAGATGTTTCCCTCCTTCTCTTTCTCCCTTCCTTCCTCTCTTTCTAAAAATAAATAAATAAAATCTTTAAAAACATAACAGAGGATTACAGTTGAAAGAACTGCAAGGATCAGAGGATACTTAAGAAGGGATTTCTAGGGAAAACAAAACAACAACAACACACACTCACAAACCCAAGAGAAACCAGAGAAAATTGAAATGTCAATAGCTACACATATAGAAAACTGTGTACCTCCTAGGCAGAACTCCACAACCTCTCACACTGAAGGCATGTTTACCTGAGTTCATGTTACTTATATCATGCCTGGCCTTCATACCTAATAATGAGAAACCACTTGATTTCCTTCATGTAACAGGCAATAATTTCTTCTCTCACTTCTCTGTTGAACATTGTACTGGAAGTCCTAGCTAATGAAGTAAGAAATAAAAGGAAGTAAAGGAATATAGATTGGGAAGAAAGAAATAAAACTGTTTTCAAAGATTACATGATTATGTATATGGAATTATAAAACTATATTCCAAACTAATAAAACTTATTAGTCTATAATAATATAAATAAATGTGTAAATTAAAATGAGGGGGAAAAAACAAATCTCCTATGTAGAAGACATCCAAAATGATGTAACTACTCTACCCTAAAAGAAAGAGGCATAACTCCCTGTTTTCTGCATGCAGGCTCTGCATGGTGACTTCTTTCCATAGAAGACAGTTTGGAAAAGGGAGAAAAAGTTGTGTAACATCACTATAGAGACACTTGGCAAAAGCTACATCAGCTACATGATATAGCTCAACATCGATCATCTTAAATCATGTAGATAGTATGTACTCTTTTTACGCTATAAAGAAAATAACAGTCGGACCTTTTTTTCTCAAACTTTATAGTATCAGTCTATTTATAAGAAAAAGCACAGACAACAGTGACATAATTCCATTAAATTTATTTAATTTCTTAATATCTTATTCTTTATATAAAAGAGTATAAGAAAATACATTATGGTTAATGACTAGTTAAGCATAATATTTTCAGATATTTAATTTAACTATCTTTACTTAAATTCAGTAGCAGAACTATAAATTGAATCTAATTCAGTGTGTGATATCCTCTCTAATTCCTTTTTAAATGAACTCATTTAATTGACTGAAATCAAGTGAAACAATTTTGACATGTCTTAATGAAGTATTTTGTCAGTTTTCATTTCAATGCATTTATACTTAGAATATCAAAATAAACTATAGATCTAAGTGAAACTTTGTAATTATAACTAGTGTGAACACCAACATGAGGAAAAATATGCAATCTAACTTATTGTAGATGTAATTCATTAAAATGAGTTATATTGCAGCAGAGTGGGAATTTAATCTAATAAAACTGGTTGTCTTTATAAAAGAATGTCATTTGAAGAGTCATGTACAGAAGAAAGTGATGTAAAGTCATTGCTATGGTTATCTACAAGCCAAAGAGTGAGGCTAGCAACAGATCTTCCCTCACACCTGTCAGAACGAATCAAGACTGCCAACACCTTGATCTTGGGTTTGGAGTCCCTAGAAGTGTAAAATAATCCATTTTTGTTTTCTAAACCACCCCGGTGTGGTATGTTGTTACACCATCCCTAGCAAACGAATACAAATGAAATGGACACATTCGTTGATAGGCACAAGTTACCAAAACTGGTACACAAAGACCCACAAAAAATGAAGATGGCAATGTCAAGGAAAACATTTAATTCCGAATTCAGACATTCCTATGAAAAAAGATTCAAACAGCAAAAAAAGATGCTCCCTGATTAAAGCTATTATTATTTAATAATAATAATAGTAATAATAAACTACATATTCTCTTTCAGCAAATAGAGGAAGAGCAAACATTTCCCAATTAATCTTATGAGGACAGTGTTTGACTAATGCCAAAACCAGAACACAAAAACCATCAGAAAAGAGAAATACAAAGCTATATTTCTTGTGCACATAGATGCAAAAACCATTGACAAAATTTTAGCAAATCAAATTTAATCATTTATAAAAAGATGATGAATCATGATGGGAATTTTGGTTTGGCTTCATGTCTAAAATTAAGAACTTCAAAGAAATAACACAGTTCTTTATGAAAGAGGAGAAATGAAATTATAGTAGGGAAAATCAAAGTCAAAAGTTGGTTTATTGAAAGCGATAAAACATTTACAAATTTATAAAATTTGTGTAGTACTAAAATATGAACTAAAATAAAAAATAAAACATTACCAATATTAACAATAAAAAATTAGGCTTAACTACAATCTTTAAATGAGTATTGAATAGATGTTATAAAACTTTTGAGATAATATATTTGAAAATGTAGATGATTTAGACCAATTATTTGATAAAACCCCCATCAAGTTACAAGAAATAGAAATACAAATATATTAATAACTCCATATGCTTTAAACATAGGGAGAAACATGGAAAAGAAAGAAGGAAAACTGCCTCTATTTAAAGATGACATAATCAATCTATAGATTCAATACAATTCCTATCAAGATTCCAATGATGTATTTCACAGAATAAAAAAAAAATACCTCAAAAATTTATATGGAACCATAAAAGGCCTCACATAGCAACTGTGATCCTGAGAAAGAAGAACAAATTTGGAGGAATCATGAGACCTAATATCAAAATACACTACAAGGCCATAATAATCAAAATAGCCTGGTACTGGCATAAAACAGACACTTAGATCAATGGAACAGAATAGAGAGCCCAGAAATAAACCTACACCTTTATAGTCAACTACATACATCAGAGGAAGAAAGCACATACAATAGGCTGAAGATATTTTATTTAATAAATAATGTTGGGAAAATCAGATATGTACAGAAAAATGAAATAGACCACCTTCTTATACCACACACAAGAATAAATTCAAAATGGATTAAAGACTTAACTATTAGACCCCAAACCATAAAAATTGTAGAAGAAAACATAGGCAGCAAAATCTTGGACATTGCTTGTAGCAATATTATATTGGGTATGTCTCCCTAGGCAAGGCAAACAAAAGAAAAAGTAAACAAATGGGACTACTTTAAACTAAGTAGCATTTGTACAGCAAAGGAAATAATCAACAAAATAAAAACACAACTCACAAAATGGGAGAACATATTTGCTGATACATCTGATAGGGGGTTAATATCTAAAATTTATAAAGAACTTACAAAACTCAACACCATAAAAACAAACAACCCTATTTAAAAAATGGGCAAGAATCTGAAGAGACACTTTTCCAAAGATAATATACAGATGGCCAACAGATATATGAAAAGATGGTCCATATCACTAATCATCAGAAAAAGGCAAATTAAAACCACAATGATTTATCATCTCACATCTGTCAGACAGCTATCATCAATAAATCAATAAACAAGTGCTGGTGAGGATGTGGAGAAAGGGGAACCCTTTTGCACTGTTGTTGGGAATCACACTTGCGCAGCCACTGTGAAAATCAGTATGGGGCTACGTGAAACATTAAAAATGGATCTGTATTTTGACCCAGGGATCCCACTTCTGGGACTATATCCAGAGGAACCGAAAACACTAATTTGAAAGAACATAAGCACCCCTATATTCTTTGCAGCATTATTTATAATCACCAAGATACGGAAGCAGCCCAACTACCCATCAGTAAGTGAGTGTATTAAAATGTATACAGGACATCTTCACAATGGAATACTACTTAGGTGTAATAAAAAATAAAATTTTATCCTTTGTGACAGTATGGATATACTTGGAGAATATTATTCTAAGTAAAATAAGCCAGTCAAAGAAAGACAAATACCTTAAGATTTCACTCATATGTGAAATGTAATGTAGTGACTGAACTAACAAGTAAAATAGAGACAGACTCATTCATAGAAAGGAGAATGACAGTTAAGGCCAGGGGGAGGTAAAGGGGTGGAGGGACTAAAAAAAGAAAAAAGGACTCATGGACATGACAACATTGTGGTGATTGGGGGGGGGGGTATAAGGGGACTAAATGGTAATGGAAAAATATAATAAGAAATAAAATAAAGATGACTTGGTTTCATAAGAAGAAAATCCAAAAGTATATACAAAAAACTAAATATTCATGATGCTTATTCAAGATGCTTTTTGCAATGTTATCAGATCAGAAATCATAAAATCCCAGGAGTTAATCTAATAAAATAGGCACAAAATAAGGGAAACCAAAAATATTGTTGAGCCCTGGCTGGTGTAGCTCAGTGGATTGAGCGTGGGCTGGGAAACAGAGGGTCCCAGTTCGATTCCCAGTCAGGGCACATGCCTGGGTTGCAGGCCAGGTCCCCAGTGAGGACCATGTGAGAGGTAACCATACATTGCTGTTTCTCTCCCTCTATTTCTCCCTCCCTTGCCTTCTCTCTAAAAATAAATAAAAAAATCTTAAAAAAAAATATATATATATAGTTGAGATTTTCTTGTACCAGAAAACAATATTTTATATAAAATCTTAAAAATTGAGCTCTAGATTATAATCAATCCTTATTGAAATACCAGAGCTAGTGTGTATATAAATGTTTATGCCTCCCTGTATGTATAAATTAATAAATTGAAATATAACTTTATATGGAAATACAAAGTATAGTCAAAATTATTTTAGGAAGAATAAATGTAGAGAATTTTGCAACTATATTTTAATGTGTATTCTATATAACAGTAATTAATGTGATATTAGGACAAGAATAGACATATTGGTTGATAAAGAAAAGAGATACAGAAAGAAATTCACATAAATTGGATTACTTAATTTTTTAACAGCTTTATTTATTAGCACAACTATTGATGTAGAGGTTGATGAAGAAAAGAGAGCTACAGAAATACACTCAAATATACCAGATGGCTTATATTTTGAGTTTTATTAAGGTATAATTGATATGCAGAAAATGGATGTATTTAAAGCACACAGTTTAATGAGTTTTCAGATATGCATACATCGATGAAACCATCATCACAATCAAGATAAAAACATATCCATCACCCCAAAAAGTTTCCTTCTGCTCCTTTTATTTTTATTTGTTTGTTTGTGTGGTAAGAACACTTAATGAGATGCATAATCATTATTTTTAAGTGTACAATCACGGTACATTACACTATGATGTAGAGAGCTGATGGCAAATTATTTATCTTGCATAACAAACTTTATACCCAATGAGCAACAACTTCCCACTTCCCTCTTATCCCTGGTAATCCACATTGTGTCTGCTTCTATAGATTTGAGTAATTTGGATACCTCATATGAGAGTAGTCATGCAATATTTGTCATTTCTGACTGACTTAATTCATTTAGCATAATATCTTTCAACTCCATCCATGTTCTGATTTGTGTGATTTTTAAGTTTATTTTTTTCTGTATTCTTTTTTTAAAAATTGTTGTTCAAATACAGTTGTCCCCATTTTCTCCCCACCACGCCCCCTGCCACACCCATCACAAGCTCCCATGTTCATACCTACAACCTTTGGCTTTGACCATCTGTCCTTTATATATGTCCCTTGATGGCCCTTCCCTTATTTCCCCCCATTATCCCTCTCCCACCTCCCCTCTAGTTACTGTCAGTTTGTTTTTCATTTCAATGTCTCTGGTTATATTTTGCTTGCTTATTCTTTTGTTGATTAGGTTCCACTTATAGGTGAGATCATATGGTATTTGTCTTTTACCATCTGGCTTATTTCATTTAGTATAATGCTCTCCAGTTCCATCCATGTTCTTGTGAAGGTTATGAGCTCCTTCTTTCTTTTTGCTGTGTAGTATTCCATTGGGTGAATGTACCACAGTTTTTTTATCCACTCATTTATTAATGGGCACTTAGGTCGCTTCCAGCACTTGGCTATTGTAAATTGTGCCGCTGTGAACATTGGGGTGCATAGGTTCTTTTGAATTCGTGTCTCAGGATTCTTGGGGTATAAGCCCAGTAGAGGTTGCTGGGTCAAAAGGCAGTTCCATGTTTAATTTTTTGAGAAAATTTCATATTGTTTTCCACAGTGGCTGCACCAGTCTACATTCCCACCAAACCTAGTGTTCTAAGGTTCTCTTTTCTCCACAGCCTCACCAGCACTTGTTGTTTGTTGATTTGGTTATGATAGCTATTGTGACCCATGTGAAGTGGTATCTGATTGTGGTTTCAATTTGCATCTCTCTGATGGTTACTGATGCTGAGCATCCTTTCATATATTTCTGGGCCTT
>PVJI01014705.1:24164-43396 GCA_004026765.1 Micronycteris hirsuta
TTTTTTTTTTTTTTTTTTTTTTTTTTTTTTTTTTTTTTTTTTTTTTTTTTTTTTTTTTTTTTTTTTTTTTTTTTTTTTTTTTTTTTTTTTTTTTTTTTTTTTTTTTTTTTTTTTTTTTTTTTTTTTTTTTTTTTTTTTTTTTATTCCTGGAGTGGAGTCATGTGAGTTCTTTATATATTTTGGAGATCATACCCTTGTCTGAGGTATCATTAGCAAATATATTTTCCCATACAGTTGGTACCATTTTAATTTTTCTGATATCTTCCTTATCCATGCAGAAGCTCTTTATTTTGGTGAAGTCTCATTTGTTTATCCTTTCCTTTATTTCCCTTGCTCTAGGAGACATATTGGTGAAAATATTGCTGTGTGGAATATCTGAGATTTTCCTGCCTATGTCCTTCTATAGGGCATTTATGGTGTCATGACTTATATTTAAATCTTTTATCCACTTTTAGTTCATTTTTGTGTATGGTGTAAGTTGGTGCTAGAGTTTCTTTTTCTTTTTTCTTTTTTTTTTTGCATGTAGCTGTCCACATCTCCCAACACCATTTGTTAAATAGGCTATTTTTATTCCATTTTATGTTTCTGCCCCATTTGTCAAATATTAATTGACCATGGAAACTTGGGTTTATTTCTGGGCTCTCTATTCTGTTCCATTGGTTTATGTGTTTGTTCTTGTGCCAGTACCAGGTTGTTCTGATTACCATGACTTTGTAATATAGTTTGATACCAGGTATTGTTATCCCTCTTGCTTTGTTCTTCTTTCTCAACATTGCTTCAGCTATTTGGGATTGTTTATGGTTCCAATAAATTTTGGCAATGTTTGTTTTGTATCTGTGAAATATGACTTTGGTATTTGTGTGATTTTTTAAGACTGAATAATAATCTTTTATATGTATATGAGTTCTGTCCAAAAAAAGTCCAACCATTATTAATATGAGGAGAATGGTTTGAGTGACACTGATGTAACCTGGCAGCCAAGGTAAGGGGACTGGAATGTGCATGCATGAACAATGACAACTTCATTGTACTAGTCAGTGAGGGTGGTAGATGCCTTTGATTGAGTGTGTGTACTGTGTGGCTGTCACATTAAAAATGACTGAGCGAGTAGAGCAATAGATCTGCATCAAATTTTGCATTAGGCTTGATCATTCCTCTGCAGGAACTATTTGGATGATTCAGAAGGTTTTTAGAGATGATGCAATGAGTGCAGCACAGATAAAAGTGTTGCACAAGCATTTCAAAGATGATTGAGAATCTGTTGAAAGTGGTCCATGTTCTGTAAGACCTGCAACAAGCAGAACATCGGAGAATGTTGTAGGTGTACAGGCTACAATCAACAAGGATCAGTGACTGACCATGCAAGAACTAGAAGCTGATCTCAAGATTCCGAAAACTACCGTGTCTGAGATTTTGACACAGGATCTTGACATGAAACATACTGTTGCAAAATTCATTCTTCAGCTTCTGCTTCCAAAATAGAAGGAACATTATTCTACAGTTGCTAATTACTTGATTCAAACTGCTGTCAATGAACCAGATTTCCTTAAGAAGGTCATAACCAGAGAGGAATCATGGCCGATGGCTACATCTATGATCTGGATACAAAGGCCCAGTCATCCCAATGGAAGTCACCTTGTTCTCCATACTGAAGGATGGCACGGCAAAGTTGCAGTAAGATCAAGACCATGGTAACTGTGTTTTTTTTATTGGGAAGGTGTCTATAACCAGTACACTCCTCCAGGTCATACAATTAATGAGGAGTACTTCCTCAATGTTCTTCATCAGTTGATAAATGCAATACGACCAAAATGGCTGCAGATGTGGGCAAATGATGATTGGCTGCTACATCAAGACAGTGCGCCTGCTCATGCATCATGTCTTGTGCAGAGTTTTTTGGCAAAACATCAAATTACCCAGATGACCCAACCTCCTACAGCCCAGATTTGGTGACCTGTGACTTCTGGATTTTCCCCAAACTAAAATCACCTTTGAAAAGAAAGCGATTTCAGGATGTTGATAAGATTCAGGAAATAAGATTCAGTGGGGCAGCTGGAGGCAATTCTGACAAAGTATTTTGCAGTGTTTTGAACAGTGGAAGAGATGCTGGGAGAACTGTGTGAGGTCTCAAGGTGCCTACTTTAAAGAAGACTGAGGCATCATTTTCCTATGTACAATGTTTCTTGTATCTTATATCTTCTTCAATAAATGTCTCTATTTTTCATAGCTAGATACTTTCTGGATAGACCTCATATACTACATACTCTTTATTTGTTTATTTGTAAATGGACATTTCAGTTTTTTCTGTACTTTGACAATTGTGAATAATAGTACAACAAATATGGGAATGCAGCTATTACTTTGAGATAATGATTTCAATTGTTTTTGGGTATATACACAGATGTAGACATACTGGATCATTTGGTAATTCTATTTTCAATATTTGGAAGGACCTCCATACTGTTTTCTGTAATGGATGAATCATTTTATATTCCTACCAATAGTGCACTAAAGTTTCAATTTTTGCACATTCTTACTGATGCTTATCTTTTTCTTTTACTTTTTTATAATAGTCATCATCCTAACAGGCATGATGTGACTACTCATTGTCACTTCAATTTGTATTTCTTTGATAATTAGTGATGTTGAGCACTTTTTCATACTCTTGTTGGACTTCTATATGTCTTATTTGGAGATAATGTCCATTAATGTCCTTTGCACATTTTATAAATGGATTATTTGTTTTGTTGCTATTGAGTTTTAGGAGTTGCTTTTATATTCTGGATATTAACTCTTTATCAGATGTATGGATACAATACTAAAAGCACAGGAAACAAAGGCAAAAACAGGTAAGTGCAATTACATCAGACTAGTAAACAATGGGAAAAAATCAACAGAATGAAACAGCTGCCTACAGATTAGGAGAAAATATTTGCACACCATATTTCTGATAAACAGTTTATATCCAGAATATACAGAGGTCACTAAATTCATGCCAAAGGTGTCACTGTAATTTATGGGGAAAAGAGGATTGATTTCAGTAAGTTATGATATTCTCCCAAACCTCTCTACTTTCAGGATTAGCATATTATTCTCTTTATATTTTCACAAAGTACTTTCCAACTTCTTGATGATTAAGTTACCAACTAATGCTCATTTAATTTTCCTTCTTCCTCTTTCTCTCCTTTGCTCTCTTTCCCATTTACTTTTCTTACATCTCTGCATGCCTTCTTTTACTTTATATATATTTTATATAAATTCAAATTACTTTAGCTTATATTTTATAGTTTATATTTTAACTTTTATGTTTTAAAACTATTTTTAAAATGTACTCAATTGGTTGTTCACTGTCACTATAGACATGTTTTGGATCTATAGTGTTTTTTTTTCCTCAGAACTAAATATTATTAATTCTACTACAGAATTATTTCCAAAGCAGTAATTTTGATGATCATGATCCAAAATTAATATATTTCCATAAATATCCAAACACAATAAAAAAATCTGGGTTAAAGTATATACATTAACACTATAAAAATAATGTGCTTTACCTATTAATATTAGTATATGGATTTAAATTGAAATAATATTACCTAGTTGCACCATGTTTTGCAGTTTGAAATTCCTTCTTTTGAAATCCACATAGTGTTCCTGTATTTTTCTTTCTGTGGGAAAAACGAAATATATACGCTAAGTGGCACTTGATAATTTTATTACCTGTTATTATAGCCTATAGTACATCCTGTAGACGATGAGAATTCACTTGTAAACCTTGAGCCTAAACTTTAATCTGAGCAAGATTTTAGATAATATATGTAATATTATAACTTATATAATTATATATTATATAAGAAGTTGTTTTGTTATTGTTTCTAGTAATTATTTTAATAAATAAATGATACAATTCCTTTTTAAATTTACATTTCTTTAAAGTTAAAAAGTGAAGACTAAAAACTATAAAAATTGTACATGTGCATATATGCTTTTTCTATTGAATTAAACACTTTAAAGGCAACTTAAAAAATTCAACATGTTACAAACTTAAATATTAATGTTCTTGGATGATTTACAACTTAAGTTCCTTTTACTATTCAACTCCAACCTCATATTAGGCCATTTGTTTTTCAAAAAATAGGCCTAATCCATCTTAATCACCACAACTTTTCATATTTATCCATATTCAAAGGCAAAAATACCATACTATATTTTGTTTATACTTAGAAGCAGCTGTTCCAACATACATTTCATAATTTAGAAGATACTCTGTACATTTTTATCAGCAGAAATAAAACACCATGATGTCATTAGCAGCCAGTAACATTTTGCCCATCAAATACATGAAGACAGAAAATATGTATACATATCAATTAATTATTTGTTCACTAGACTTAAGGAAGACAATGCAGAAGGTGATATAAAATCCCTTCCCAGTGTTATACCTTATAGTTCCATTGACATGGCATACTCAATTTATTGTCTGATTTTCTCTCTCACATACATTTCATCCTAATGCTTCCTTTAAGCATTTAGTCTTCCTTTAAATTTGTGCAAATACTCTGCTTATTTTGCTTTCAGTCTATTTTAAATCCAATCTGTCTACATAAACTACTCTTTATCATCATCGTCAACTCAGAGAACCAAGTTACTCTCTCAAATTCCCTAATGATTTGGCACTTAGACCACAGCCAGGCTGTTATCATGGGTATATTAATAGTGTACATGGATTGGACACAAGTGCTTTTCAATTACTTTATATCTTCATTTTCAATAATCTCACATACCATTTTAGCCACAGAGGTGTAGGTTTAGCCACACCTGTGGCTAAAATGGTATGTGTCAACCTTAAAATGCCCTGCAAATTGTTTTTGTTTTTGCTTTTTTTCTCACTGGAAATATAGTCTATTTTTCAAACATTAGTTCCAGATTCTCACCCAACATTACTTGCTTCCTCTTGCTTTACACTCAAGTAAGGCAGTTTAGTTACTGAATGCTGTTCACAAAAAGGGGTCATCTGCTCTCGGCCCTTTTTTGAGTAATAGTTAAGAATAGGGATCAGGTATCATAGTATCTTATTTTAAGAATTCAGAATTCCACCTGAACTTTCCTGGCCTTGATGCTTCTTTAGTTCCCTTAATGGCAACTTCAGGTCAACCTGGTTGTTATAACCCATGGATGGTAATGTAGCCAGAGTAAGCTTGGGGCATTCAAATAAATTCTGGTTTCATTATCTAATTTTTTTTTGTTGGATCTTCATGATAATGATCACTTGGATAAGAACTCTGCTCACCAAGTTCCACTCTAGTGGTCCACATGGTCCAATTTGGAATACATAACGGGCCTCTTTATGTTTTATAAAAATTCTCTGACCCTATTGTTGTTAGTCATTTTGGATAAAAGGTATGGGTGAAAGTACAATAAGAGAAAAATGGTGAAGTTATAGTTACTGTAATGGGACACACTGATCTTGTAACCGTCAACGGAGAATAGTAATCCATTCACCTAAGAAAGGAATATAGGCCCCTGGGAAGTATGAGGGGTGGAAAATCTTTAAAGAGCTTTTGTTATTCAAAGCCATTCCTGATTTCTTCATTGTGAAAACACCATAGTTAGTATCTTTTAAATTCTTTCAAGTACCTTAAATATAACACCGCATTCTGCTATTTTGGCAAAATAGCTTTATCATAATTTGGCAGCCATTTCTCATAACATTACTCAGAGACTATCAGAAACAGCAAGACATTACGGCAGCTCTGGCACAAAACACCATTCTACTGTTCCAGATAGCTTCCCTACTCCTGTTCCTCATACATCACTCGCCCATTCGTTAGGACACTTGGATGCCACACGAATATTAGTGAGGACAAATAGGTCTGATTTGAGTGCCTATCCTGAGACAATTCCTCTAACAACAAACACCAGACTCCACGAAGCCCAGACGATGCCTAGGAGGCCACACCGGAAGTACTGTCAACCTCTACTTCACAGCAAATGTTTCATTTGCAATGATTGTAATCAATGCATTCTTTCCAGAGTCATTGCATGTACCCTCAGAATTGTACTTCTTATATGGAAACCAGGCATTAAATAAATTGTCTCCCTCCCCAAAACATACTGGATTGTACAGCATGGGTGGTCACAAGAAACCTTTTAGTGTTTACAGAAACACCACTTCTGCCATGGAAAGCATTCCAGTCAGCCTCACCACACTGGCCACGTTGGTTTGTGGCGGTGGTGTTGGTCTATACCTCCTTCTTGAGGGCAAAGCTAGAGCTTGTAATTTTTTTTCATCTGATTGGGTCTGGGATGCTAGGGAGTTATTTGAATTTAATATGGCAGGTTGGTCTTATTTTACTCTTGGAGTCTTGCTAATAGTAGCCTGGATTATATGTTGTATATAAAAAAAATTGAAATGACTTTGTCCCAAACTATGTCAGGCTGATTAATTAGAATGTGTGATAGAACAAAGTACTCATGGGGCAATTCACCACAAACCTAGACACTATAGAGAAAAGGGATGTATATTGTTGAAAACAATTTTCCACAAAACTCTCACCTTATTGCATATCTGGTAAGCAGAGGCACAGGTGGCTTTTGTTCAGGACTATCTTCAATGATATATCAAAATACTTATAAGCTCAATGTTTTGCCTTCTTTCAAAGCTGAAATCAGGTTTATTTACTATTCAGTATAAGAAAGATAACGCTGCCTTCTGGTGCAAAGATCAAGCTTTTTGTTTGCAGTCCATTACAAAAGACGGTTCATGGGCAGCATCTTTCTGAGCCATTCTGCATCAGCCCTGTGGGACTTGAGGGACAAAGGAAACTGGCATGAGCGTGAAGATCGTGCTGCTTGCTGTTATGAGCAGTAAAGTTCTTTGGCTCCGACCCAGGAATCTTGTGACTTCTACCAGCATTCATGAACCTGTAGCAGGCTAACTTGTAGAACTAGTAAAGTAAAATTTTAGAGTCTCCACGGTTCTTGATATTAACTTCATAAATTCAGCCATTATATTTGAGAAAAATCCACTGTCTTAATATTAGCATTTAATAGCAGTGGCTTACAAACATTTGTGGTGAAATAGATGCAGAGGCAAATGAATATATTTCATCCCGGCAGGCTGGAAATATAATCTGAAATTTGATTCCTTTCCCCTGCATCTTAAAATTGATGTTAAACCACATTTTTTATGTGAGAAAAAGTCATGTGAATTTTACTTTTTTACATACTAAATTTGCATTTGCTTTTCTATAAAAATGATACATTACATTACTCTTTACATTGCTTACCAATTTCAACTACTTAACTTGCTTTCAGAGCCTGGCATCCCATCCAATTGTCACATAATATCGATGAACTTGAGTGCTCACTGACAACAGGTTCCTTTTACCTACTGAACAAAACTGATCAATCCTCTGAGGGCTGGTTTGGCAAAGATTTCAAATGGTTGTTACATGGTGATATTCATCATCTAAATACCAGTTTTCTTGATTCTCTGGAATTATGTCAAAATCCAATGATTATATCCTGAGGAATAAATGCCTCATACAATATCTTCTCTTTGCCTGTCTGCTAATTTTTCAAAGATTTAAATGATATTCTAAGAGTGTCTGCCACCATAACATTCCCTGGGAGTCATGAAATAATGACTTGTTAGGGACTATTAGTCAATTTTGTAACATGAATGGCTGGTAGCCTTTAGATAAACTAATTACTTTACTTTTCCTCTCTTTTCATCTAGATATTTTGGTTCTAAGTGGATTCCAAGTTGATATTTAATTTTCAATGATATTAAGAATATTTCTCTAGATACTAAATGTCAGGATACATATGTAGTTACAGAATTACATTAAGAATTTGGATTCATGTTCTATGAATATCTCAAGATGGTTGATATATTTAAGCTCAACCAAGATATTAAATTAAGCAAATCAAGTGGTAATTGATAGGGCTTCAGAACATGTTCAAAATTCTGTTCGCATGGACACATATTTAATAGCTTACATGGTCATATTTTGATAGGGAACAATGTAGGGATTATCATTATTTTTATTCGTTATCAACCTAAACATAATTTCCAAAATGAGTTATAACTAATTGTTGTGAGTGAAATCATCCCTCTTACATTTGTTTTAGAGGAGGGAGAATAAACTATGAATTGTGATATTATGAATCAAAGGAGTTTTCTGAAGTATATATAAAATTAAAATTCATTTTAATAGAAAATAATGAAAAATATTTTAAGTCTCTCTGTTCAGTACATTTATTGAGGACATGTTGTCAATAAAATGGTCTGTAATGTTTGGAATTGGGGAGTAAAAGTATAAAATAAGATATTTGCCCTTAAAATGTTATAGATTAGTGATTGTCAAGTTCTCATTGGGACTCACTAATAAATAATTAATTTGAAAGCAAGAAACACAAATGTATTAATGTTGAAAGGACAAAATCAAAGAGTGATTGATGAAGGATACAGCTTTTAAGATACATCTTAACATATGCCAAGATTTTGAAACCTAGAAATTTAGAAAGTTTGTTTCTCTAGGAGAGAATATTGCCATTCATCAACGCTTAGGCCACTTAACATAATTTTTAGTAGTTAAAACATAAAATTAAAAGAACAAAAAAAACCCACAATAAAAAATTGATCCCCATGGAATTGTTTTGGGGACCTTATAAAAGAGTAAAAAAAAAAATTTTACTACTGATGCAATGCAAGAAAACAAGCACAATATGGGTATAAAAAGAAAGCATAAGGTAAGAAGACAGGAACTAGGCACCAGCTTGAAGGTGACATACTGGAAAGTAATTTTAGCCTGTTGGTGTGTTATGCTACTCAGGATATTCCTTTAAACCAACTGTTTCTGCTCAGGTGATACTGCCTCAGAAATGAGAATATAGGGCAAAAATTATTCTATTTTTCTTTCATTTTATTTAGATACTTACTATATTAAAGGCTGCCTATGAAAATATCAGTGGGCATTTTTATGTCTAATTTCAGCTGAATAAAAATGTGAGGGTTTGGTAAAATGTCTATCATATTTAGTAAATTAATAACCCATATTTTATTTATCTACGTGAGTAAACTTTGTGGGGTGTAACTGATATACTTTGGACCTGAAAATTCTGCCACTGCAGGACCATCTGGCTGGTCAGATGGCAGTTTTCATTTTTTGTCAGAAAATTAATATCTCTGGTAGAAAGAAAGTGAATATTGCTAGTGAACCTTCGGAGATAAGGTTACCAAACTCTTATCAGAGTTCTTGTGTACTAATGTTTCTGCTTCTGCATTTCTATCAATTTCACATTTCTCTTTTAATTAGAGTAGCTAAAGGTGAATCAATGACTTCAACAAAAATATGTCTAACTATAATGAAATGAAATTAGGATATTTACAATCCATGGTATAGGGAAATGTTAGATTACTCCTGAATATGAATATAAGCTCTGACACTTATAATCCATGACATTGAAAATAATTTCCTTCCCCCATCTTTTTTAAGTTTGTTTCTACATACAGAGATCAATCTAATGCAAATTTGTAAGACATGATGACATATTTGAATCTCCAGCATAGTACAGAGCACTCTTCAAAGATGCCTTAGTAGCCACTTGAGTAGCCAGAAGTCATATCTCAACCTGCAACTCACTGAGGGTTAAGAAATATATCTTCATTGCTATTACTAGCTCTTGGTTGCATAGGACACATCACAGGGGCTCCATCAATATTTTTGCAAGGTATTTGTCCCTCAACAAATGGCTTATTTTGCTTTGCATAATGCTCTCCAGTTCCATCCATGCTTTTGCAAAGGGTACAAGCTCCTTCTTTCTCTCTGCTGTGTAGAACTCCATTGTGTAAATGTACCATAGTTTCTTGATCCACTCATTTGCTGATAGGCACTTGGGTTGCTTCCAGCACTTGGCTATTGTGAATTGTGCTGCTATGAACATTGGAGTGCATAGGTTCTTTTGGATTGGTGTTTCAGGGTTTTTAGGGAATAATCCCAGCAGTGGAATCACTGGGTCAAAAGGAAGTTCCATTTTTAGTTTTCTGAGGAAATTCCATACTGTTTTCCACAGTGGCAGCACCAGTCTGTATTCCCACCGACAATGCAGTAGGGTTCCTTTTTCTCCACATCCTCTCCAACACTTGTCTGTTGCTTTGTTTATGATGCCATTCTGACTGGTGTGAGGTGGTATCTCATTGTGGTTTTAATTTGCATCCCTCTGATGGCTAGTGATGTTGAGCATCTTTTCATATGTCTCTGGACTCTCTGTATGTCCTCCTTGGACAAGTGTCTGTTCAAGCCTTTTGTCCATTTTTTAATTGGGTTTTTTGTCTTCCTGGAGTGGAGTTGTATGAGTTCTTTATATATTTTGGAGATCACACCCTTGTCCAATGTATCATTGGCAAATATGTTTTCCCATATAGTTGGTTCTCTTTTCATTTTAATGCTGCCTTTAACTGGAACATAATCAACAAAAGAAAAAAAGCAAGCAAATACAAACAGATACATTGAAATTAAGAACAATCTAACAATAACCAGAGGGGAGGGGGGACTGTGGGGAGAAGAGTTTTCAGGAACTACTATAAAGGACACATAGACAAAACCAAGGGGGAGGGTGGAAGCAAGGGAAGGACGTGGGTTCAGATGGAGTGGGGGGAGAAAATGCAGACAACTGTAATTGAACAACAATAAAGTAATTAAAAATAAATTAATTAAAAATATTTTTGCAAGGAATAACTGAATAACACAATGAATCAAACTCAATTTTAAAATTAGAAAGTGTTCATATTAATTTCTCTGAGTGAAACTAACACCTGTTTAATAAAGTCATTGTGGATTTTCTACATTTATATTACCGAACCATGGACTCAGAATGGAAAATACATCTGCATCCCTTCTAGTTTCTGGGTGAAGAGTACACATAGGAAACTCTATATAAATATTTGTGAAATGAATGATTCAATCATTTAATTTCAGGTGTAAATTTGAAAACCTTGTACTATAATTCTTGTGAGTTCAATTCTAGAGACTTGACTATTGAGTACGATTATATGTAATCTCCCAAGTATCTTGCTTTTTATCATGTTTTAAATTTGTACTATTTTATGTAATAATTTGGTGCCAACCTATATTTGATAGAAATTATTTTTCCCAATATAATGAAGAATTGTCTCTGAAAAATAGAAAATAAAAAATGGTATACAATAGAAACATGATGAGCTGTTATAAGTCATGCCAGTTACATATTTTGCCATACAGATGTAATGTATATCAACATATGGTTTGAAATCTTTTTAAAACAAAATGCATATGTTTTAATTATAAATATTAAGAAAATGCACTCTCTTGTATTCACTGATTGACTCATTCCTTTTTCCATCATTTTGGAAATCCTTCTTTTATCCATCTCCACTGCTTCTACCTAAGCTATGTTATCTCTTATCTACATTACATCATGAGCAACCTACTGAATGGATCATCTCCTCCAGTGCTGCTTGCATTGGCAATGCATATATTGTTCCTTCTATTTAGAATACATTTTCTTTCCCTTATCTTTCACTGTCTGGCCTGCAATTATTTACTGATCAAGATGCAGAAATACCATCACCACTAAGCTTTCCCAGAGAGCTCAAGAATCTCTCACCTGCTTATATTTTACTTTCTGATATTACTTTGCACACATATAATTACTGAGCACTTTAAATATAACTAGTGAGGCTGAGAAGCAGAATGCATAATTTTATTGAATTTTATTAGTTTTAATTTAAATACACATATCTGGATATTAGTAACTGTTGGATATTACAAAGTTAGAAAAAAGCCTTAATTTCCTGCTTGCACTACTAACATATATTACCTTAGATGAGTTATTTAACATCCTTAAGTAATAATTCAATAATAGAGTCTACATTTTACTATTAATATTCTTCACAAAGTTTAGAGGAATCTCAAATTAGGTAAAATAATATATGTAAAACATATTATAGCAATGTATTATAGTGTTAGCTATAATGACTAAAAAGGCTTCAAAATGGAATTTAAATATTTATACTGTTCTGAGGGATGCAAGATGGCAGCAGAGTAGGTGAAAGCTACACTCACCTCCTCCCATGACCAAACTGGAATTACAGCTAAAATAAAGAGTGATCAACCTGAATAAACAACTGAATAATAGCTGAAGAGAAGTTTTATAACTAAAGATTTACAGAAGCTACATTGAGACTGGTAGGAAGAACAGAGACAGGAAAAAGGCGAGTTCCACTTCCATGGGCATGGCTGAGATTCCAAAGGGATATCTCAGCTGTAAAGGTTCCTCCTGAGAAGCATGGGGTCTAAATCCCAAGGTGGGCTCGATAGCACAGAGCACCAGAGTAGAGAAATGGAGCCCACAGAACATCTGGCTTTGAAAATCAATGAGGATTCTGTCTCTGAGGGAGAAACAGGAGTCTGCTGGAGAGACAGATGCCCTCAAGGGCCAGTATACAAAATCTGCTTCACAGCCACTCACCCTGGATGCCACTGGAGGAAGGGCAGAGCAGACTAGACTCACGTGAGGAGAGACTGGTGCTTGTGGCTCTGGAGAGAGAGCTGGAAGGACAGCCACCAGGATTCATGTGCTGAGTCCCTCTCCAACACCAAAGAGCCACCTTTCTTTGAGGGAGTAATACCCTCCATTTGGCATCAGCCTGGGGAATGTAATAACCCCACCCTCAGGAATCCCTGTGGTCGCACCCTGCAGAGCTTGTGCCCTGTTGAGGAGTCAGCTGCCTGGGCTAGGTATAGAGATCTGGGAAGACTTAAGGAGCAACAGTGACTGAGTCGCTTGGCTTTTGCGGGGAGCATTCCTCTCACTTTCCCATGAATCTGACTGGCAACCCCCCATTCATGGGAGATCCACTAGCCCCATACTCTCTACTCCCTATGGCCCTGCTGAGATCACGCTCCTCCGCACAATCTGTGATAGACCAACCTGTGTGGCTCTAGGACGGGGGGCATTTTTTCTTTGCACACCAGAGCATGCAGAGCCTTTACATCACATGGCCAAATCTTGGTCTGCTCGGGCCTGACAAACTCTGCTGGCTCAAATTTCCACTTCAGTAACCAAAAGCAAAATTTTGAAGAAGTTTAATGTCAAATTGGATAACATGAAGAAAAACATCTTTGAATTGAAAACTGAACTAGAAGCTTTCCAAACTGAAAAATCAAGGACAAAAGAGGGCTGAAAAAAAAAAGAAGGAAAGAATAAGTTACCTATAAGAAAATATAAAATAATTTAAAATCTCTGTAATTGAAATCCAGTAAATGAGGATAAAGGGCAAAACACGTTTGAATAAATAACATTAAAAAATTTCCAAGCTTAATGAAGAAAATCAACCCATAGGTCAAGTAAGCTCTCTGATCAATAAACAAGATAAGTGCAAAAATACACACCAACACAATTAAAATAAAATTATTGAAAAGCAAGAATGAAAAAAGACCTTACTTGTTACCAGAAAAAACAAATTATGCCATTACAAATAGGGGCATAAAGAGAATAATAATTGATAAGAATTACATAAAAGTGTGCAAATAAGAAGGTAATAAAATAATTTAAGTCCTTAGAAACAAAACTGTCAACATAGAATTACACATAGTTTATAACTTCTTATATTAATTATCTATTGCTCATATGAGTATATAACGAGAAATACTAAGATACTCAAGTAATAAAACTGTGAATAATAAGATAACATGTTTACATTGGTTTAAATTCAGAGCTTTTTTTTATTATTATAGCAAAAGAAACAATAATATAAAACACACTAAGGTAAATTTACATATTTATAGCCATTTGATCCCTCTCTTCTGCAGTATTTGTCCAAGTTTTTGCTTTTATTTATTATGTGTTTACTTTTTATTGCTTTTTATGATACATATTACTATATCCTAGACAAAATGGATCTCTGAACTGAGGATAACTTCTATTCTGAGCATTATTTATCATTAGACTGATATCACATTGTCTTATTCATTATAACTTTAGAATGGTTAATAATCTGGCAATCACCCATCTTTGTTTTTCTTTAAAATTGTATTTTCATATGAATTTTATAAGTACCTTCTCAATCTTCATAAAACTAATCTTAAGGAACATTGAATTGCATGGAATTTATTTTTTTAAAGAATTATTTATTTATTTTTAGAGACGGGGGAGGGAGACAGAGAAAGAGGGAGAAAACAAACAAACAAACAGGGTATCTGGCACCCAACCAAGGCATGTGTCCTGACTGGGAATCAAACTGGGGACCTTCTGGTTTGCAGGACAACACTCAGTTCACTGAGCCACACCAGCCAGGGTGGAATTATATTGAATCTATAAGTTAACTTGCAGAGAATGACATCTTTGTGTCAATTTATCAATGGTTGTTTTTATTCCTGTATCTTTCTTTGAAAGAATTTTAAATATTAAACTATGATTTCACTCATGAAATCATCCCAAGTTGTAATATATTTAGTTTTTAAATAACCCTGATTTCAATTTGCTATTTTTTAAAGAATTTGAATTATTGATAATGAAATAAATGTGTTTTCCTCAAACTATCTTTATCAGATTTCAGTAACTAATTATATGGTTTACATTAAAGAACTTTATGACATTTCTAATTATCTCTGTTATTGATATCTAATTTAATTCCACTCTGGTTGGAGTACATAAGAAGAATGAGTCCAATCTCACAAAGTCTGTTTAGGTTTTATGGCTCAATACATGGTTCTATTGGAGAAATGTTCTATGTGCTCTCGAAAATATTGTGGGGTCTGTTTGATTGGTTGTTGTGTACTCTGTTTAGATATTTGATAGTTATTAGTGTTCAGATATTTTTTTAAACTTTATGATTTTTTCGTGCTTGTTGATTAGTATAATTTCCTTTTCATTTAAAAAAAAATTCTTTAGCCATTAACTAAAGGTAGGATTAATGATAATTTTCTTATTTCTTCTCTGTCTGTAAATGTCTTGACATTCTTTCATTCCTAAAGAATATTTCAACAGCCACTAAATTAATTGTTAACAGTGCTTTTCTTTCAGTAGTTGATGGTGTACCACTTCCTCCACTCACCATGGTTTCAGATGAAAAATCCGCTCTCATTTGAATTGATGGTCCTCCCTACATTTTGTGCTGTTTCTCTCTGGCTGCTTTCAAGATTTCTTCCATGTACTTATTCTCCCAAAGTTTATGAGTACTTTTTAAAGATTTTATTTATTTATTTTTAGACAGAGGGGAAAGAGAGAGAAAGAGAGGGAGAGAAACATCAATGTGTGGTTGCCTCTCATACCCCGCTTCCCCATCGAACCGGGGACCTGACATGCACCCCAGTCATGTCCCCTGACTGGGAATTGAACCAGTGACCCTTTGGCTCACAGGCTGGCACTCAATCCACTGAGTCACACCAACCAGAGCTAATTATGATGTTTTAATGTGGATTTCTTTGGTTCATACTATGTGGTGTTCACTTAGCTAACTTGAATTTATGTCTTTATCCAGCTTTTGGAAATTTCTATCCATCATTTCCTTGACTATTTTCTTGGTCCAATTCTCTCATTATCTATATAAATCTTATAGCTAAGGAATCATATGAGCTCCATTCAATGATATGAATATTAGGTATTTTTTGTTGTCCTACAGAACCCTGAGACATAATTTTTTTCCATTTTTTTTCTCTACGTGCTTCAGATTGAATATATTCTATTGATCTATTCTCTAGTTCACTGATTGATTATACCATTTTTATCTCCCACTATTAAACAAATCCATCACATTTAAAAATTTGTGTCATTTTATTTTGTTCTATAATTTTCATTTGATTTCTATTTTTTATTTCTTTGCTTTGATTTTCTTTTTTTAATTTTTAAGCAAATGTGTTAAAGCAATTTTTATATCTTCTTTAAAATTCTTACTATCTAATTCCAACATCTGTTGTATCCTGTAGTTGGAATATTTTATTGTCCCTTCTCATTCAATTTGTGATTTGCCTTCAAGTTGATATAGTTAGTAATTTTCTATTGCATCCTTGGTGTTTGTATATTATATTATCATACTTTTTTTTTTTTTTTTAATCAAGAAGGGCATTTGTGAGATACAGCATGATGTCTGGCTGGGTGTGTATGTTCAGCCTCTCACTGACAGGCCCTTCTGACTTACACTGTCACAGTACTTCACTGCAGATGGATGGGGTGGAAATTCAGATTCTCAGCCCTGCTAATACCTTCCCTGCAGAAGTGGGGCACCAACTTATAGTGCCTCTTTACCTTTTAGTGAATGTGCAAGTCCACCACCCTCTCCGAACTCTGCTCAAACCAGAGCAGGTCAGGGAGAAGACTGGGATACTAAACAACTCACTTCAAACCACTTTGTTCTGCCATATTGATGCTATATGGGCATGTAGACTCAGCTTCTACTGGGCCCTGCTAACACCATGGGGCAGGGTAAAACTGAATGGTGACTAGCCTTATCTCTCAGTGCTTTCTTAGGCAATGTAATTGCTGAGAAGAGGTGGAGGCTCAGTGCTTATAGACTACTGATTATATTTGATTAATGGCTATTGCTTGTCTCTGATTAAAATGGAAAAAATAGACTTCCAGCCAAGATGGAGGCACAGGTAGACACGCTGTGCCTCAGAGTGCAACCAAAAGACGGACAACAACTATAAAACCAAAAAAAAACCACAACTGACAAAAAATCAAATTGTATGGAAGTCTGAAAATCAAGGAGTTAAAAAAGAAACATTCATTGAGACTGGTAGGAGGGGTGCAGACAGGCAGCCGGGTAGAGAGGACTTGGGGCAAGGCGGCTGCAGCTGGTGGACTTGGCAAGGCTACGGATTGCGGACTTGGGAGTTCCACATTCAAGTGCAGATAAACCGGGAGGAACAACTGGGAAGCAAGATAGCTCGAGCAACTCAGGGTTCCAGTGCTGGGAAATAAAGCCTCAAAGCCTCTGACTGAAAACACCTGTGGGGGTTGAGGCGGCAGTGTGAGAAACTCCCAGCCTCACATAAGAGTTCATTGGAGAGACCTACAGGGTCCTAGAATGCACACAAACCCACCCACCCAGGAATCAGCACCAGAAGAACCCAATTTGCTTGTGGATAGCCAGGGAAGTGATTGAAAAGCGGCAGAGATTGGAGCAAGTGGCACTGTTCCCTCTCTGACCACCCCCCCACATACAGCATCACAACGCAGCAAGGTGGGTTGCCCCTCCCTGGTGAAAACCTAAGGCTCCACCCCTCACTACATAACAAACTCACCAAGACAAAAAAATGGCCCAAATGAAAGAATAGGTCAAAGCTCTAGAAAAAATACAACTAAGCCATGAAGCGATAGCTGACCTATCAGATGCACAGTTCAAAACACTGGTAATCAGGATGCTCACAGAATTGGTTGGGTATGGTCACAAATTAGAGGAGAAAATGAAGGCTATGAAAAGTGAATAAAAGAAAATGTACAAGGAACCAACAGTGACAGGAAGGACACTGGGACTCAAATCAATGGTTTGGAGCAGAAGGAAGAAAGAAACATTCAACCAGAACAGAATGAAGAAACCAGAATTCAAAAAAATGAGGAGAGGTTTAGGAACCTCCAGGATATCTTTAAATGTTCAACATCTGAATCATAGGGGTGCCAGAAGGAGAAGAGGAAGAGCGAGAAATTGAGAACTTATTTGAAAACATCATGAAGGAGAACTTCCCTTATCTGGCAAAGGAAATAGACTTCGAGGAAGTCCAGGAAGCTCAGAGAGTCCCAAAGAAGTTGGACCCAAGGAAGCACACACCAAGACTCATCGTAATTACATTACCCAAGATTAAAGATAAAGAAAGAATCTTAAAAGCAGCAAGAGAAAAGGAAACAGTTACCTGCAAAGGAGTTCCCATAAGACCATCAGCTGATTTCTCCAAAGAAAACTTGCAGGTGAGAAGGGGCTGGAAAGAAGTATTCTAACTCATGAAAGGCAAGAACCTACATCCAAGATGACTCTACCCAGCAAAGCTATCATTTTGAATGGAAGAGCAGATAAAGTGCTTCCCTGATAAGGTCAATTTAAAGGAGCCCATCATTACCCAGCCCTTATTATATGAAATGTTAAATGGACTTATCTAAGAAAAAGAAGATAAAAATATGAACCATAAAATGACAACAAACTCACAGCTATTAACAACTGAATCTAAAAACAAAAACAAACTAAGCAAACAACTAGAATAGGAACAGATTCACAGAAATGGAATCACATGGAGGGTTATCAGTCGGTGAGTGAGAAGAGGGGCAGTTGGAAAAGGTACGGAGAATAAGTAGCATAAATGGTAGGTAGAAAATCAACAAGGGGAAGTTAAGAATAGTATAGGAAATGTAGACGCCAAAGAACTTATATGTGTGACCCAAGGACATGAACTAAAGGGTGGGAATGCAGGTCAGAGGGGGTGTGCAGGGCAGAGGGAATAAAGGGGGGGAAATGGGACAACTGTGATAGCATAATCAAATATATTTAAACATTTTTAAAAAGTGTAAAAAATAAAGAGGTATCTAACTAAGGCATCCAATTTTACTTTGATTTATAATTATTCCATTAATTTAGTGTCAATATTTAAAAATATATTTTTTGTAAAGTATCTCTGAAAGTTAATTTTGATGAAGTAGAAGTATATACTTCATTCACTTTAAGCATGTTTTCACAACAGAAATTTCATAAAAAAGATCATGCTACATAAATAAGTTGAAACAAAAATACGAACATTTTATTTTAAATATTAGCAAGATGAAAAGTATGTTCATAAAGCTCCAGTATTTTTAACAGAATTCAGCCTAAATCCAGACAGAAATCTATTATTCAGGCTCGTAGGAATCATTAGTGCAACTTCAGCTAAAATTCTAAAGGGAGCTATCTGAAGTGGCTCCAGTGTGTTCCCACTAATTGGTTATTTTGAGCTCAAGGAGTTTTCAAGATTGACAAATAAAATGAATAGTTATGCTTAGTCACTAATGATTAGTGAAGATAAAAAAAAAAGTAAAGACAAATCTACTTCTCTGAAATATATGGGATTTCTCTGGCTGGTGTGGCTCAGTGGATTGAGCACCAGCCTGCAAACCAAAAGGTCACTGGTTTGATTCCCTGTCAGGGCACATGCCTGGGTTGTGGGCCAGGTCCCCAGTTGTGGGTGAGCAAGAAGCAACTGAAGGATGTTTCTCTCCCTCTCTTT
>PVJI01014706.1:0-43273 GCA_004026765.1 Micronycteris hirsuta
TTTTTTCAACCTTGTCCTCCAGTTCGCTGATCCGATCCTCTGCCTCATCGAGCCTGCTTTTGATTCCTTCTATTGTGTTCTTCAGTTCAGATATTGTATTCTTCATTTCCTCTTGGCCCTTGTGAATAGTTTCTATTTCCTTTTTCATGTTGACATAGTTTGCAGTGAGTTCATTATAGTTTCCCTGTAGTTTCTGGTAATTTTCTGTGAGCTCATTGAGCTTCTCGAATTTCTTGAGCTGCGTGATAACATATGCTTTGAACTCAATATCTGATAGTTAGCTTGCCTCTGTTTCATTTATCATTCTTTCTGGGGCTTCCTCCTTTCCTTTCATTTGGGGATTGTTTCTTTGTCTTCCCATTGTTTGTGGGATTCTTCTTGGTAGCCTCTGATTCTTAAATTGATCTGTCAAGTTCTCTGGAGCAGCGAAGTTAATTTTGTGTCACTGTCTCTGTTTTTTGAGCTTACTCTTGTCTGGGTCCCACTCTATTCTCTTCACAATTCCAGGTTTTAATGTCTCACCCTGGCAGCGCCGTTGGCTGGAGAGCGGAGAGAGGCGCGAAGATTGGGGAATTCGCCAGTTTGGATACTTGGCCTACTCCACACCCCCCCCCATTAAATCCAGAACCCATCACATGATAATCAAGGAAACAACCTCAGCTCTGCCTCTCCAAATGACCATGGTAGAGGACTTCTCACTTCTACCTCAGGGCCACACCCACATCCAGGGAAGGTTCTCACCACTCCTGGGCCTATCCTATAGGTAGAGAGGACGTCAATCTGCGTTCAGAGGCTCCTTTCCTTGGACTTTCGGCTGCCAGTGGAAACCAACCTTTCCTAACCTCATGTGGGCCAAATTTTTTTTGTCTCAGCTTATCTGTTACATTGTAAGGGGCAGAGCCTTAGGTATTCGCCAGGGTGGGGCAATCCACATAACTGCACTGTGGTGCTGTGTGTTGGGGAGGGGTCTGAGGGAACAACTCTGCTCGGTTCTCTGCCAGCTTTTAGTCACATGCTCCGCTACCCACAAGCAAATTGGGTTCTTCTTGTGCTGATTCCTAGGTGGGTGAGGTTGTGTATATTCTAGGACTCTGTAGGTCTCTCCAAAAAACTCTCCTGTAAGACTGGGAATTTTTCCCACCACCTCAACCCCACAGGTTTTTATAGACAAAGGTTCTGAGGCTTTATTGCCACATGCTGGAACCCTGCATTTCGTGGTCTGTCTCATCCCCCAATTGTTCCTCCCAGTTTATCTGCACGCAAATGTGGGACTGCCTGGTCTGCCAGCCAACACCTTGCCCTGTGTCCTCTCCACCCTGGCTCCCTGTCTCTACCCCTCCTACCAGTCTTGATGAATGTTTCTTCTTTAACTCTTTGGTTGTCGCACTTCCATACAGTTTGATTTTCTGGAAGTTCTGGTTATTTTTTGTTTTTATATTTGCTGTTGTCCTTTTGGTTGTGCAAGGAAACAAAGTCTATCTATTTACACCTCTATCTTGGCCAGAAGTCAAAATTTTAAAAAAATTTAAAGCATGAAAACAAGAGGAAGAAAGGAAGGAAGGGAGGGAGGAAAGGAGGAAGGGAAGGGAAGGGAAGGGAAGGGAAATCCTGCTCTTACCACCTGGATAGTTGTGATACACTTTGGTCTCCAAATACTTTTAAAAATCCAAATACACCATCTTAGTTTCTTTCATCTGGGCCTGTCTGCCCCCTGTACTGGTCAAACATAATGCTCAGGATGATGATGTTCACACCTTTTCAAAACCTCCCACAACAGAAGCAATTTCTCTAGTGAATATATCTGAAGCATTTCATAGTGTGCTACACAAAGCAAGTATTTAATAATCATTACTAACTGACCAGAAGTTTGACAATCTCTATTTAAATGGTAGTATGGACGGCATGTTTGTGTTCCCTCACAAGTTCATGTGTTGAAAATCTATCTCCCAATATGATGGTATTTGGAGGTGGAGCATTTGGAACATAATGAGAGTTAGATGAGGTCTTGAGGGCGGGGTCCTCCTCACAGAATCAGTGTCCTTATGTGAAGAGATACCAGAGAGTTTGAGTGCCCTCTCTTCACCATGGGAAGACACAGCAAGAAGGCGTCCATCTGCAAGCCAGGAAGAGGGCCCTCTCTAAATCCCAACTTTGCAAGCATCCTTATCTCTGTGTTCAAGCCTCCAGAAACTTGAGAATATAAATTTCTGTGGGTTAAGGCACCTAGTCTATATTTTGTCATGGCAGCCCATAAAGACTAATACAGGTAGTTAGGTAGTTTATGGATATTAACACTATTTTTTTTAAGATTTTATTTATTTATTTTCAGAGAGAGGAGAAGGGAGGGAGAAAGAGCAATGTATGGTTGCCTCTCACATGGCCCTCACTGGGGACCTGGCCTGCAACCCAGGCATGTGCCCCGACTGGGAATCCAGCGGGTTTCCCAGCCCGCGCTCAATCCACTGAGCTACACCAGCCGGGCGGAGATTAACACTATTTGATTTTATTAATTTAGACATAAGGACTAGGAAGAAAGACCTAGAAAGTACTAAATACCTTTATCATTATCCTCAGCTTTTGAGTTGAGAATTTTACCTATCAGTATTTGAGGGACTCAAAACTAGGAATCTGGGTTCAGACTGACTTTACATTCTGTTTTGCCATTTTCTCATTTTTTTAAGGCCCCAGATCTCTGAACTACAAAGGCTCATCTATAAAATCAGGCTAATAACAGGATTAAAAAAGATGTTTCATAAGTGCTTAGAAAAGTTGTGACTCCATATTAGCAGCTGCATGAAAAATAAGTTAGCTTCTACAGAGAGATGTCCTAGATAAACTGAGTGAAAAAAATAAAGAATAGTACACATTGATATGGTGCCTTTTTTGTAAAAGAAGGAGAAGAAGGAAGAAGATGAGGAGGATGAGGAGGAAGGTGGAGGGAGGGAGGGAAGGAGGGAAGGAAGGAAGGAAGGAAGGCAGGCAGGCAGGCAGGCAGACAGACTAAAGGAGGAGAAAAAATAAGAATATTTCTTCCTACGTGATTGTATCAACTTAAAGAAAACTCTAGAAGATCAAAAGACAATAATAAATATGGATATCTGTGGTACATTGAGTGTTGGAAACAGAGTGGGGAAAAAACAGGATACATGGGACAAGGGGAGTAACATTTCATTGTATAGCTTTTTTAGTATTATTTAAATTTAAAAAATTATTCAAGAAGGAAGGAAGGAAAGACAGATGGACAGCATCTGGTACTTAGTAAGCATTTAAATTGTTTAACATTTTTTTCTGATGAATGTGAGGAAAATATTTTTTAAAAGCTTAATCTCATATATACTTTTAAAACCTTCACACAATGCAAAAGGACACAAACTTAAAAATATAATCCCCCTTTACTTCTGCACCAGTCTGTATCTCTCTCCAAAAATAGCCAATTACTAATAGTTGTATATGTCATTATTTAAAGATAAAAAAGTAGGCGCATACTATATATTGGTTTTGCAACTCCTCTTTATTTAACATTCCTTGATGTTCTTTCACTGTCAGCACATATAGATTTGCTTCATTTCATGTGACTGACATATAATAATCCACAATATTGTTACACCACAATTTCACTTCTTCCTTATAGAAAGGCATTTGGACTGTTGACAGTTTTTTACTACAATATTACAAATTCTTTGTGCACATGTGAGTATTTCTGATGGAAATATACTCAGAAGTGGACCTGCCAGCCTGAAGGGCTCACACTTTCCAATGCTCACAGATATTGCCACGTTGCACTCAGAAAAGACAACACCAGTTTACAACTGCACCACCAGAGCATTTCCCCATACTTCAAAAGGAAATTAATATAAAACTTGATTTAAAAAATTTAAATGCATTTTTGAAGTTGAACTGTATTTCAGTAACAGTTCAGAAACATACCTTTGATTTTAACAAGATGACATGTTGAAATTCAGATGTGCTAAAAAGCAGAGATCTTGTGGAATAAGGATCAGAGCCTTTATTTATATATTATTTAATTGCATCTATTCACAAATGTTTCAAAGTCAGTTTTTATGAGGTCACCAAGCTCAATGCAGAGAAAATCCTTACCCTTGGTAGAGCCTGATCTCTGACACTGTCACGCAGAACCCCTTGGCAGTGGTGCCAACAGCAATAAAGGTCTGGGCTGTACCCTCTACACAGGCCAGTGAAACAGAAGGAGCAGCATATCTCACACTTGGTGGAAGTGATTTAAAGTGAATTGATTAAAGAAAGAAACCATATTAGTACACGCCTAGTACATGCTTCTACATATCAAAGGGCTGCCTCTTTTCTTTCCTCTCTTCCACTTAGCTCTTTCCCTTCCTCTCTGACCCCATCCTCCTCCACTTTTTGTTTCTATTCTAGTTGACCTACAATATTAGTTTGAGGTGTACACAGTGGTTAGACATTTATATAACTTATAAAGTGATCATACCGATAAGTCTAGTACCCATCTGACACCAAAGTTATCACAATATTATTGACTACATTCCCTGTGCTATATTTTATACCCCTGTAACTATTTTATAACTGGCAATTTGTACCTACTTCTTAATCCCGTCCCCCCTTTTACCCAGTGCCCCAACTCCCCTCTCCTCTGGTAACCATCAGTTTGTTCTCTGTATCTACACGTCTGTTTCTGTTTGGCTTGTTGTGGCCTATCCATTTTTTAAAAAAACTAAATCTCAGTTGAGAAATCACCTCTGTTTACCTTCAGTTTCTGAATAAAAGCCAGGGAGGACTAAGTCAGTTGTATAATAAATACAGAATTTATTTAAGTTTGCATGAAACTGTGTACTATGGAATGAGCCTAACACCTTCAGTGTCAAGGAACTTCCCATCAATACTGTCTGAAGTACTCACCTATTATCCTCAAATTCCAGAAATACAGAAAAGCCCAGCCCGACCTACTTCCATACTGTAGCCACTGATCTGCCGTGCCATTCCTGCTATTTGCAGGCATCTCCGGTTCTAGAAATGTTTTCTCTGGCAAAAAAAAAATCCAATGTTTTTTGCCCAAAGCTTTACTCAAGAACCTGTCAGAAGTTTCCATCTGAAGAGATTGGAGTTAAGTCAAAGTACTTTATATTGGTAGTCAAGATGTTTCCTGTGCTCGTTTTTTTCCCTGTCAAAAATACACTCTTATTTAATAGTTATCTACCCAGGGTATAAATAAACTGTTGTGCAAGCACACCTAATACATTCTAAAGAATAAATTTACTTTTACTTTTTATTATTATTTTATTTTTTCAATTGTATTGTGACGGTTTATTCAAAAACAGAATAATGGCTGGTTACTTTATCTGCCAAAGTTAAATGAAATAGACATTTACTATAACATCAATAGGTGAACTCAACCAACTTACCATATGTACAATCACCACTTTAAAACAACAGAGATCAACATTTAAAATGCATTTCAGAATTGTGTATTCAGCAACAAACACATAATATACTTTATGTATGTACTTAATTTATACATTTATACTTAATTTGTTTTTCAGTCATGTGCAAATAATTTATCCTGTTTTAAAAAGCAACCCCCATTCAACCACCCCAGACCCAAAAGCCAGTCTAAAAGATTCTCTTGAGAAACTTACGAACAAAACAGAGTCCCCATAGACCACGGCAGTGAGCCCCATGAACTGATCCAATGGAGCTGTCTGGCCAGGTGGATGTGCCCATCCTGAAGACTCAGCCCTGTTTCCTCCTCCGATGTCCTCACCTCTCCTCACACTCACTCCACTGCCCACATTGCCCTGGCTCCTTAGGGCCCAGCTGATCTCCCTTTGTGAAGCCTTCTATGATTATTTCAGCGCACATTTATAACTTCTTTCAATTTCTGAAGCACTTACTGTCTGTACCACTCCTTTTAGTCCTTATCCATTTACTTTTTTATATCATTTTATAATCTTTATTTTTCTGATGAGACACCGCACCCTTTAGGAGCAAAACACACACTTTATACCTTTTTATTTGTCCAGAAAAGTGATGAACATATACTTGGCAAATTCAGTAAACACTGAATTGAAATGTTTAGTTGGGAATACATGATATACGCACAGCAAATGAATATTACATATTTAAGAACCCTGAACCATAAAAAGAATTATGATCTGCCAGTTTAATAAAAACACATGACTCATGAACTGATAAGAAAAATCAAATGATTAACCTTGAAAAAATACTGAAGAGCTTATCTGATAAGCTGGGTCAACAAGTCTTAAAACTTTATTACTTCCAACTCTCTCTGCAATTTCCACTGAGCACATTATAAAATTACAGACAGCACACAGACAAAACTGGATTCTCTCCCCTCCTGTTAATTCAGACACATATTTGCAGAGTGAGATAAACCTGAGTTCTATTGTTTTTTGTTTTGGCTTTCTTAAGCCTTAACATTTTCCTCTATGAAATCCTCAAAATAATAACTACTCGTGTGCACTGAGCACCTGCTCTGTGCCCAGAATGGTGACAAATGCTTTAACTGTGTTATTGCATTTAATTGTCACTCCAGCCCTACAGGCCACAACTTATATGAGAATCCGAGGCACACAGAGTGCTAGGCAGCTCCCAGTCAGCATTTTCGCACCATCACGGGATTCCAAAGCCCTCCCTCTTGATATTGACCGTAGCACTCCATGATCCCCACATCTCAAACCTCAAGAATAAGGTGATGATCAGGAAGAGCACTTCCATAAGCAACCACATCTTGGACACCTTCCATTTTACCATCTCCTTTTTTCCCCCAGGCATCATATCACTTGTCTCATCCTTAGACCTACACTTGCTTATGCGAACACTTTGGTCCACAACGTGTTGCCTCTAGCCTGCATGGCTGGGCCCAGCCCCATTCCCTCAAGAATCTTCTTCCGGCCATCCACTCTGCACACCTCCTACCCCCAGACCAATTTTTCAATAATGCATTTCCATTTCAGCTTAAAATACTAAAACGGCTCCCACTGCTTCAAGGTCCCGCTGACTTACACCCCACCCTCACGTTGGCCAACCTTATCCCTATTACTGCCCCTGCCCCAACAGGGCCGCACCTCTTCCCTCTCCTTCCTTTCTTCCTCTTTCCTCACTAGCCTCCTTCCTGTTCTCACTCCTTCGTGTCTCTCAGGCTTCTGCTTGTGCTACTCTCATCTTCAAAACCATAACCAGTTCGAATGCCCTCTCCCCTAAAACACTTATCAGGGTTCTAGGCACAACATGTCTTTAATAAGCACTGTGAAACGTCTTACTTGTCAACACAAGAAGAATGCAAAATGCTGAATGTTTAAGAAAACCGAAAAGCCCACTTCTGGTGGAAAAACTCACTTCTTGTCTACTTTTCTGTGTTTCATCCCACGTGCACAAATACATGCAAGTCCTTCCAACTCCCCTAATCTCGGCAAGTTTACGCTACGGTTTTGTGAAACAAAGGTCACTTGCTTGGCTACAGATAAATAAAAATTCACAAGCATCTCAGGAAAATCAATACAGGTACTAAAAAATCTAACTTGATAATAAATTTTAGTTCCCCTTGCACATAGCTCAGGAATGTCACTATTTACTGGAACTGCTGTAATATCAGCTATTTCAGAGGGGTATTGATTTTGCCACTGAAGTGTGACTAAAGGGATAAATAAACTGCTCTTGGGGTCAATCGATCCATTTATCTTCACTGGTATTTTATAAAAAGTCAAAGTAGCATCAACTTTGATAAATAAATGTTATCATGAAAGAAATATTGCTGACATAAGGATTTGAAGGAAAAAAAGAACTGATAAGTCTGCCATCTGAAAGACACACAACTGACTTAAGATTTTAGCAGTTTTCATAATAACTACCCATATAAGAACATCTTTTTTCGCCCTTTCTACATAATCCCTGTGGGCCTAAGTAGAATTTTGAGCCCCAATGGCCAAGAAAAATAGGGACCACAAGTCAAGCTCCTGTGAAACCGAAATTCAGGAAAACAAAGTTTTGTTGTTGTTGTTTTCTGTTTAATCAGAAAGTAAGTGCTAGAGTCCCTACGGCAGACAAACGTCCTTGGATGTTCTGAAAGTATGTTTGGAAATAGTATAGCTATTTAGACTTTAAAAAATCAGAATGGGGCAGGCTCTGAAGTGGTTTTTTTAGGGCTTTATTGTTAAATGATGTTGTACTAATAACCACTTACCGGCACCACAATGATCCCATAAAGATTTCAATGCACGGCCATGGAGAACGCAAAACACTGTGGCTGTAATGGGTATTAAGGCTCCAGAAGAAGTTTAATTCAAGTGTAGGAAGAGTGGAAACCCTGTGAAGAGGCTATAACTTAGCAGGAGAAATCACCCTGACAGGAAGGTTTTACTGCAGTTGTGTGGAGACAGCATTACCGTCTTGTGATGGAACAAAACGGTGATGAAAGGACGCGAGCTGATGCTGGAACTCCAGCCTAATAATGACTTCAGTTAAGCGGCTGTACCCCAGGGAGACGCGCAGCTTTCAGGACGCAGAGCCTGCTAAAAGATTATAAATCTGGGTTAGGTGACCTCAGAAAGAGCTCTCAAACTGTAAAAATTTTCCAATCCGAATATGTAGCTCTCAGATTCAAGCCAGCCCCTGGTTCTCTCCTCAGTCACTACCCAGGGCCCACTCAGACGCTCCTTGTTTTTCATCTTTCCTTCGCACAGGCCACAGCTGCCTTCAAGGACCCCTGCCCAGAGGGGCACTTTTCAGGGCCTTGTTGGAGAAAAGCCTGTTCAGCATTTGGTGAGGCTGCTAAAAGGAATATATCTCCTGGGGGCTGGTGCAATGCCCAACAAGACACAGTGGGCACTGGATACAATGGCATTTACTGACGGAAAGTGTCTGGGTGGCCAGACCAGGCCTGGGATTCTCTGAGAGTTGCAGGATGTTGGCAACGTGGTTCCAACAGCTGCTAAAGCTACCCTGGGCAGGAATGGAGCGGTAGCCATGGGTACAGTCAAAGGGGGAAATGCCCATGACGAAAGGCTTGGACAATCTCAGAAACAGGTCTGGCACACTCCCCTGATGGCAGGTCACTAGAAAGAATCCACAGAGGATACAATGATCATCAGTCTCCTCCTCTTTCAAAGCTGAAGGTATAGGATTAGCCACAGTTCGGGTAGAAATGCATGCCTTACTCAAATGGCAAAGTCCCTCCTTGTCTGAGGGAACAGAATTTGCATGTGCACATCTGTGCACACATCCCCTCCAGCAATTAATTTATTGCAATAAGTCCCCCGATATTATGTCACTAAAAAAATAAGCAGGGCTTTGTTTGATGGGAGTTTTCTTTTCTGTCCTTCTTCCCTCCCAATCCTTCTGTAGTATCCTGCCTTCCCAATGCAGATTATTTGAGGCTTCTATTCCTCTACCAGGATGTCATCTACATGTGGGTCATATAACACTGCTGGAAAAAAATCTAAACACAACCAGGCACACTGGGTCTTCCTCTGGGTCTTTGGGCTGTGTGGCAATCTGAACTTCTCCATTCAGCCCTCTCCCAGGTTCCAATAGGTTCTGCCAAACCCTGTTGGCTTTACTAGGCCCTTGCTCTCCCCCTGTTTCTCTCCATGGCCAGTGGCACATCTCCACTTGGAGTGAACTCATTATCTTGATCCCCTGCCCCCAACCTACTGTCCTTCATGTGATTACTATTTCTGAGAAAGGTACCACCATTGTTCCAGCTACCCAACTGGGATTCTAGGAAACAGCCTCAATGAGTTGGCTTTGTTTTGTCCAATGCATTATCAAGCTTTCCTGAGAAGCGCTCTTCTCTGCACACTCCTCTCTGTGCAGAATCTAGTCTAGCTCACAATTCCCCTCTTTCTTCTCTAATTGCTGCAGTCACTTCCCGTCACATCTCCCCATAGTCAGTCCAACTGAAATGGGTTCTCTCACTGAAGCCACAGTGATCTGAAATACCAGTCTCATCATGTCATGCCCCGCTGCCTGAGACACTGGTGACTGTGCCCTTACAAGGAAAGGCCAACTGCTTGTCACAGCTAAGAAGGCACTTTAGGATCTGGCCTAGAAGTATCCCTTTTAATTCCCTGCACACCCCCCGGTTCCAGTTTCTTCCAGTTCCCTCCTACACTTCTAGGTTTTGCAAATGTTTGTCCCTCTGCCCCGGTGCATCCTTTAAGTCTCTGCTTGGAATCTGCTCCTCAGATCTGAAAGCAAGATCCCTCTGGGCACACCTACAGAACTCACTTGTGTGTAGTCACTAATACTGCTCATGAAATACAGATTTTAGATCTATTAGGCAATACATTGCTCATGACTATAAGCTCATGCACTAAAAAAAGTATAAACTTTAATACAAAGCATAAATAATTTATAGCCATATAAAGTTTTAAAATCTGGGAGTCCCATGCTATAATTAGTACTGACTTGTTATAAATATACAATGGAGGAAATATTTCTCTTTCATGGTCAGATAAATGAGCATTTGTTTAAAATCAATGAGTAATAAATTCTAATTTCCAGTGGGTGACTCTTCTGGATAACGTTTAAATAAATAAATATACGTATGTATGCAGCTTACTATGTGTTTTTTAGTATATTCAGCTGAATTCAACTGTTGACTCAGCTCAACAATGCAGGTGTAGCTCACATGCAGGTGTACCTCATTCTATATGACAGCCGTGCTTTTTAAACTGCATGCAAACTGCATTTTTGTGACTCAAAGTTGATTTTCAATGTCTCATTTGAGCAAATTCTATGCTAATTCCATGTTCAAAGGAAAAGAATCACTTTCTAATTTAACTTTCTTGAATAATCCAGACTTTCATAATGGGATTTACTTATAACAATATTATAAAGTAATTAAATTGATTTTAGTCTCAGAATAAAACACAAAGAAAAAACAGTAATATAAGATATGCATATACACATTGCCAACATCCTACAAAATACAAACACTGCGATGATTAAGCTGTCACTTAAACCTCTCATATACAATGAGGGAAGAAATCCAGCAGGAAAATTTAGCATTTATATTCTTCTGTATTCCATTTTCTGCTAATTAAAATTTTTTTTACTCTCAATTTACAACTATCAAGAACATACAGAGCGTTCTATATTGGAGCCATTTTTTTCCCAGAGGAACAGAATTAGTTTCTTGGAATAATAATCTCAATTTCCCCAATAAATAAATATGAAATAGTTGCTTAGGTGTATGCGTGTGTGTATATAACTATAATTGTTTTGTTATACTCTATTCCAGCCATTATAAGATGCTGTCAGTTGTGAGATGCACCACAGTGTCGTATGCCATTTAGAAAGAAAAACTCCCGTCAACTGAATTATGACACATAATAGACTGTTAAGACACATTCCTCAGAGATGTTAAAACGTGAGAAAATATGCATCTTGAAACCAATGACATAAATAGATTCTGTTCTGCTTTATCTCCAGCATTTGGAACAGTGCTTGGCAATAGTAAACACTCTGTAAATATTTGTTGAGCAAGTGAAAAAACAAGAAGTAAATTAAAACAGTGAAATAAATGTCTTACATATAGGACAATTATGAAAATTGTGGGCACTGATCAAAAGTTTTAAAGAGTAGTGGTTGTTTTTTCATGCCGAATTGTCTCTTCTTTTAAATTACAGCTCAGGAAATTAGAATATAAATGATAACTTCTTCACAAACTTCCACTAAATAGATAACTGTCAGGTTTAAGACATACAAATAAAACCATATATAAATTTGATGAGAGTTCTTAAACTAGGTTTTAAAATGATTGCCCTGCTATGCCATTCTGACATGGTTTGCAATAGATTTTCCCCTGAGTTTTACTTTAAGCTCATGATTTACATCAGACTTATCTCCAAGGTCTGGGTTATCTTAATGTGACTGAACAAACACCCCTTAGGCTTTATCTTAAATCATGCCCTATTTCACAATTGCTGACAACCCACTGATGTCGCCAATTACAAATCTTCCTTCTAAGTATATTTCATGAACAGTTCTTTCTCTATTATAGTTATCTTCCTCTAGCTGACATCATATTTTAAGATATGCCCAGTAGACAGAACTTCAATAAATGAAGAAAGACTTCAAAAACTTCTCATTTGTTGCTTAAATTTGCTAAGTTTTAGTTAATCACTTTACAAATCTTCTTGATGAATTCTATTCTTCATCTGAAAAACTCCCCTTTTCTTTCTTGCTTGTTCTGCTTTCATGGGCTCATCAATATGAAACCAGAACTTGGTTCTGTCACTTCTGATAGCTCTGCCATCTGACATTCTACTGGGAACAGAAGCTTGGCTTCGCCAAGCCTTCATCTCATGTATAAATGCCGGTCTACTGGGTCCGAGATAAATCTATGTGTCTTCTGTGCTCAATGCACAGTGCGAAACAGGGTCTGCACCTCTGGAGAATAAGCAAGGACACTGTGTTCTATGTTTACAATAAAATGCACATCTCTCATTAAATGGCAATTCCTTCATTTCTAAAGGTTGAATAGGACAGTGCTTACAAATGAATTCCACTTGGTTAAATTTAAAATGCAGAAAATAAGTCCTATCCAAAAATATACTCTGGCTTGGGGCCCTTTTCATTTGATTTTGAATTGCATTATTTTACACCCTTTCCTCTCAGGATCTTCCAAGGCAAACACCAGTGGATATAACAATAAAAGACTCTGAAATCTGAAATACAGGCATATCTACTTTTATTGTGATTCACAGATACTGAGTTTTTTACAAATCAAAGGCAAGCCCCTTCACCAGCGACATGATTGCAAGTTGCTTTATTGTGAGACTTTACTGTGGGGGTCTGAAAATGGACCTGCAATATCTCCAAGACATGCACGTACTCGATTGCTCTGATTTAGTTGCATTGTAGAGCTTTTGATTAATATAGGGCTTTTTTTATTGATAAATTTTCAGTGCAAGCAATACTGGTAGCAACATTTCCCCGTCTTGTTCATTGTTTTCTTTTATGTCTTTAATAATCAACTTTGCCTGTTCCCCAAGACTCTTCAGGAGTCACTCTTTCTTTGGAGACAGAAAGAAGGTTCCAAATGAGTATGGGAGGGAGGTCTGTCTATAAGACTGTCTCTCTTAAGACTCTCTAGACCACTAACATAATCTGTTCGGTCCTCTTTCCCAAGGGCCATCTAGGGTCTAGAGTTGCAGACCTTCCCACATCTGGTGCCTGCACTGCCCTGTGGCCATCCCTGCCAGCTGCTCCAGCTGAAGCCCACCATTCCTCTGCCTTCCCTTTCCTTCATTCTCCCCTTTGCTGCTGCCAGATTTGTAAAGCTGGCTTCTTCCCATTCCCTCACACCTCCTGGCTCCTTCTCTGTGCTGTCACTCCACATTTCCTCCTCCTCCCACTCTGAGCGTGCCACACTGTGGCCAGCATTCAAGGGTGGGAACTATGCGTCTGACATCTGATGGTGGTGTGCCATCCAGGAGGCTCTGCTGCTCTTTCTCCTCAGGGGCACCAGGTCTTTAAGGAGTTGCCCTGAAGATGTCTGTTCAAGTTCCTGCCAGCCTAACTCTGCTAGTCTGGGGAAAAGCTTCTGATGAAAACTTACATTACAGCCCTCCTGGTCTTGGCAACCTTAAGGGTAAGGACAGCACCTGCCGACATGCCTTTCATTCTCAGTCCAAATGCTTCTTGCCTGCCCTTCCACCATCCTTCCCTTTCCCTCAGAAATTAAGATCATATCATCACTTACAGTTTCTCCTCTTATCATCTTAGGTGCTCATTATTATAAAATGCCAAGGAGGAATCACCCTGGTGAGCTTCCTCTTTTGCTGTCCTGTATTTATTCCTTGCTTCAGATCCACAAAGAGGGGTGATTCGTGCATTTCAATGCATCAGTACAAACAGGAATATAAACCTTTTGTTTCAATTACATGTTTAAAATGGTAACAGGTATTTACGAGTTTAATCTAACTGCCTGCTTACTAGCAGCCATGCTTGTTAAGGGCTGCGATAAACCGAAAGAACAATTAAGGGCATCGCTTCCTCACATCCTAAGTGAGACAGAATGTTTTTAAGAGTCCTGTCATCACGAATTCAGTTAGCAGCAGCAGCAGCAATCTAATGACTCTGGCATTCACAGAAATGTTAGCATGTGTCATGCCCTCCACTGCCATCAGAGAATCATTCCCACTCAGTGGTCTTTTCATTCCCCCGTTTGATAAATAAGCTGATAATCTTTGCTCTGTACATTAAAAAAGTATTAAAACCAGGCTCGACTAATATGTGCCAAAAGACAGAAAAAGAAACTTTTATAAGTCCCAACACCAAAATGCTCCAACTTCTTTCCTGCTACTCAATCCAGCAAATTTTAGGCATTCTTACATTTTTGGGTGTCATTCCAAACAATATGAAGATACAACTATAAATTACATCTTAAACCTTAAAACACACCAAACCAAAACAGCTACCTTTAACTGTGTTTTTAATCATACCAGATATTCACTTGATTGTCATATGAAACCCAGAGATTTGACATATTAACTCCATTTTTTATATGAGGAAACAGACGCAAAAAGGTTAACCAATACACTCAGCAGGCACAGAGCCAGGAGGTGGCAGAGGTTGTCTCCAGACCTGCACTCCCCAGCTACGAAGTGGGTGCATTAGAACTGATTTGTCACCCAAACGTAATCCTACCCCAACCCATTTGGGACGGCCAGCTGCACGTGTCCACTGGGCTAGGATACAGCCTTCAGTTAGTTATTTAATCAAACACTCATCGAGGTGTTGCTGTGAAGCTGTTTTGCAGATATGGTTAATATCCACAATCAGCTGACTGTACATAAAGGAGATTATCCTGGATAATCTAGGTAGGACTAATCCAATCCATTGAAAGGCTTAATTGTAGAACTGAGGTTTCCCTGAAAAAGAAATTCCACCAATTCCACTGGTAGACTATAGCATCAGTTGCTGCCCAAATTTCCAGCCTGCTTTTCCTCCTGGCCTGCTCTGTGTATTTACCTCTCAATTCCTCACAATCATACAAACCAACTCAATGCAATCAATCTATCTATCTACTTACCTATGTACCTACCTTTTACTTATATGCATCCATATACTTCCTACCGTTTCTGATTGTCTCTCAGAACCCTGACCATCTGAGAACTGTACTGATGATTAAGAAGATAGCATGAGCCAAATACTATGTTAGGCACTCTCACCTATTAATGTACAGCAAGTCTACACATACACTACACTCCAGGCAAATACTGGATGCACTATATCCTTGAAACCCAACCTCCCTCAACCCCTTAATGGCAATTAGTTAAATTCTAACTATGTACAACTATTTTTCCTTATGTAATTTAGGGTTCCTTTTATCATTAATGAGGTGGAAAACAATCTTTCCTCCTCATATAATTGAAGTCACTCATATATTTATCATGTCATTGGTAAAAAAGATGTTAACAGAATGTAAAATCTGTGTAAGCGTCCTAACATGAGCCCAATTCTGTTGCACTGTGTACAATTTTATTATTTTGCCTAATTAACAAGTACATGCAAAACTCAGTCATGCCATGTATAAGACTAAAGCAAAGGATTTCCAGCATTACCAAAATATTATTCCCCAGAGGCTAGTTTGGAAAAGCCAATTCTTCTCTTCAGGTTAAATAATCCATGCTCCCCTCATGCTTCCCTGAGAATCATGTTCCTAGTCTTGCAATCACTTCACCAGCTTGCCTGTGGAGCTGTGACTAGTTATTTTTCCCTCATTCTAAGTAGCTAACATGAGATTCAGTCTTCTCATAAGAGATTCTGAAGTGTTGACAAGTGCTGTTCTTAATATGGAGCAAGTACTTACCAACCACATTCAGTCTCGGGTCCACTATACCTGTCCTTACACTAGCACTGTCCCCTGGCATCCCCCTTCCCCCAAGCAGAGAGAACCCTAATTCATTACTCTCCATCTTGAGTCAAATACATACTGTTCTTACACCTGTGTGATGCTCACACAGCTTATCTGTGGTCTCAACAAAACAAAACTCTATCCAATGGTTGTTTCTATTCAGGTGGCCCATACTTGCCTATTACTCCCATTTCCCATAATAATTTTGAATCTGTATTGGTCGTTTTATCTCCTCAATCTACTGGTCTAAAACCAATATTGGTTACCTATGAGCCACTGAACATAGTTTTCAACCTTTTGCTCCTGTCACTGATCAAAAGATGTTTAAAAATTCTCTTCAGAGAGGGAACTTCATAGCAATACAGGCCTACGTAAAGAAGATAGGAAAATCTCAAATAAACAACCTAACCTTATATCTACAAGAACTAGAGGAACAACAACAAACAAAGCCAAGAACGAGAAGAAGAAGAAAGGAAATAATCAAGATCAGGGCAGAATTAAATGACATAGAGCCTAAAATAACAATCCAAAGAATCAATGAATCCAGGAGCTGGTTCTTTGAAAAGACAAACAAAATTGACAAACCTTTAACCAGACTCATCAAGAAAAAAAGAGAGAAGACTCAAATAAATGAAATAAAAAGCAAAAGAGGAGAAGTAACAACTGATACCACAGAAATACAAAGAACTGTAAGAAATTACTATGAACAACTATACGCCAAGAAATTGGACAGCCTAGGTGAAATGGATAAATTTCTGGAAACATGCAATCTCCCAGAACTGAATCAAGAAGAAGCAGAAAGCCTGAACAGTCTGATAACAACTAGTGAAATTGAAACAGCAATCAAAACACTCCTGGCACACAGAAGCCCTAGACAAGATGGCTTCACAGGTGAATATTACCAAACATTCAAAGAAAACCTACCACCTATCCTTCTCAAACTACTCCAAAAAATTTTAATAGAGGGGAGACTCCCAAACACTTTTTATGAAGCAAGTATTACCCTAACTCTAAAACCAGGTAAAGAAAAAGCACAGAAAATTACAGGCCAGTATCTCTGATGAACACGAATGCTAAAATTCTCAACAAAATATTGGCAATCTGGATCCAGCAATACATTAAACATCATATAGCACGATCAAGTGGGTTTTATTCCAGAGATGCAAAGACAGCACAATATTTGCAAATCAATACACATAATATATCACATAAACAAAATGAAAGATAAAAATCACACAAACATATCAAGAGATGCTGAGAAAGCATTGGACAAAATCCAGCACCGATGAGAGAAACCTATAGCCAACATCATACTCAATGGGCAAAAACTGAAAGCTTTCTGAATAAGATTAGGAACAAGACAAGGATGCCCACTTTCACCACTCCTATTCAACACGGTATTGGAAGTCCTAGCCACAGCAATCGGACAAGAAAAAGAAATAAAAGGCATCCAAATTCAAAAAGAGGAAGTAAAACTGTCATTGTTTGCAGATGACATGATATTGTATATAGAAAATCCTATAGACTCCATCAAAAAACTACTTGACCTAATAAATGAATTTGGCAAAACAGCCAGATACAAAGTCAACACTCAGAAATCAAAGGCATTTTTGTACACCAACAATGAAATATCAGAAACAGAAATCAGGAGAAAAAATCCCATTTGATATAGCAACAAGAAAAATAACGTACCTAGGACTACACCTAACCAAGGAGGTAAAAGACCTATACTCAAAAAACTACACAAAACTGAAGAAAGAAGTTAAGGAAGACACAAACAAATGGAAGCATGTGCCATGTTCATGGATTAGAAGAATTCACATAATCAAAATGGCCATACTACCCAAAGCAATTTATAGATTCAATGCAATCCCTATTAAAGTACCAATGACATATTTCACAGATATAGAGCAAACATTTCAGAAATTTATATGGAACCATAAATGACCCTGAATAGCTGCAATAATTTTGAGAAAGAAGAACAAAGCAGGAGGGAGCACAATGCCCGATATCAAACTGTATTACAAGTCCACTGTAATCAAAACAGCCTGGTACTAGCACAAAAACAACACATAGACCAATGGAACAGAATAGAGAGCCCAGAAATAAACCCAAGTCTCTACAGTCAATTAATATTTGACAAAGGGGGAAGAAGCATAAAATGAAGTAAAAACAGCCTCTTCAACAAATGATGTTGGGAGATCTGGACAGCTACATGCAAAAAAATGAAACTCGATCACCAACTTACACCATACACAAAAATAAATTCAAGGTGGATAAAAGACTTAACTATAAGTTGTGACACCATAAAAGCCTAGAGGAAAACATTGGTAGGAAAATCTCAGACATTCCACACAGCAACATCTTCACTCATGTGTCCCCTAAAGCAAGGGACATAAAGAAAAGAATAAACAAATGGGACCTCATCAAATTAAAAAGCTTCTGCATGGCTAAAGAAAACAGCATTAAAATAAAAAGAGAACCAACCATACAGGAAAACATATTTTCCAATGATACCTCGGACAAGGGTTTAATCTCCAAAATATATAAAGAACTCACACGACTCCACTCCAGGAAGACAAACAACCCAATTAAAAAATGGGCAAAGGACCTGAACAGACACTTCTCCAAGGAGGACATACAGAGGGCCCAGAGACATATGAAAGGATGCTCAGCATCACTAGCCAGCAGACAGTTACAAATTAAAACTACAATGAGATACCACTTCAACCAGTCATAATGGCCATCATAAACCAATCAACAAATGGCAAGTGCTGGTGAGGTTGTAGAAAAAAGGGAACCCTAGTACTCTGTTGGTGGGAATGCAGACTGGTGAAGCCACTGTGGGAAACAGTATGGAATTTCCTCAGAAAAGCAAAAATGGAACTGCCTTTTGACCTGGCAATTCCACTGCTGGGATTATACCCTAAAAATCCTGAAATACCCATGCAAAAGAACTTATACACCCCAGTGTTCATAGCAGCACAATTTACAATAGTCAAGTGTTGGAAGAAACCTAAGTGCCCATCAGTAAATGAATGGATCAAAAAACTGCGGTACATCTACACAATCGAATTCTATGCAGCAGAAAGAAAGAAGGAGCTACTACCCTTGTGACCACAAGGATGGATGTGGGGAGTATTATAGGTGAAACAAGCCAGGCAGTGAATGACAAATACCATATTATCTCACCTGTAAGTGGATAACAGTGGGAAAAAGGGGAAGGGTCATCAAGGAACAGGTATAAAGGACACGTGGACAAAGCCAAAGTGGTGTAGGATTGAGAGTGGGAGGTGGGTATGGGTGTGATGAAGGGAGTGGTTGGGGGGAAATGGAGACAACTGTATTTGAATGACAATAAAATAAAAGAATTATTAAAAAAATGGTGTTGGGAGAACTGCACTGGTACATGCAAAAAAATGAAACTAGACCACCAACTTACACCATACACCAGAATAAATTCAAAATGGATAAAGGACTTAAATACAAGTCATGATACCATAAAAATCCTAGCAGAAAACACAGGCTGCAAAATTTCAGATATTCCACGTAGCAATATTTTTGCTGACATATCTCTTAGGGCAAAGGAAATAAAGGAAAGAATAAAAAAATTGGACTACATCAAACTAAAAATCTTCTGCACAGCTAAAGAAACCATCATCAAAGTGAAAGGGAACCAACTGTATAGGAGAACATATTTGCCAATGATACACTGGACAAGAGTTTAATCTCCAAAATATGTAAAGAACTCATATGACTCAATGCCAAGAAGACAAACACCCCAATTAAAAAACAGGCAAACGACCTGAATAGACACTTCTCCAAGGAGGACATACAGAGGGCCCATAGACTATGAAAAAATGCTGAACATCACTTATCATCAGAGATATGCAAATTAAAACCACAATAAGATATCACCTCACACCTGTCAGAATGGCCATCATTAGTCAATCACAAACAACGAGTACTGGCAAGGATGTGGAGAAAAGGGAACATTATAGCATGCGCACTGTTGGGAATGCAGGCTGGTACAGCCAGTGTGGAAAACACTATGGAATTTCCTCAAAAAATTAAAAATGGAACTGCCTTTTGATCCAGTGATTCCACTGCTGGGAATATACCCTAAGAATCCTGAAACACCAGTTTAAAAGAACTTATGCTCGCCTATGTTCATAGTAGTGCTATTTACAACAGCCAAGTGCTGGAAACAGCTTAAGTGCCCATCAGTAGATGAGTGGATCAAAAAACTGTTGTACTTTACACAATGGAATTCTATGCAGCAAAAAGAAAGAAGGAGCTCCTACCTTTTGTGACAGCATGGACAGAACTGGAGACTATTATGCTAAGTGAAATAAGCCAGTTGGTAAAAGACAAATACCGTATGACCTCACTTATAATTGGTATCTAATGAACAAAATTAACTAACAAGGAAAAGAGAACCAGAGACATGGAAAAATGGAACAGACTGATAGCTGTAGGAGGGGAGGTGGGAAGGAGGGATGGTGGAAGGAAGGGGAAGGGACTAGTTAAAGAAAATGTATGAATGATGCGTGGACATGGACAATGGAGAGGGGATTGACTTTGGGCTTGAGAGGTGGGCTGGGCTGAAGGGAGCAAAAGGGAAAAAATTGGCACAACTGTAATAAAATAAACAATAAAAAATAGAAAAAATCCCTTTTTATGTATAGCAGCAATATGTTCAATTCGAAATATAAAATGTGCTGATTTGGACTGAAAAGAGCATAACCACATGTTATGCTCTGCCACAGAGACTACTCACTAAATCTAACTGCATTAAAATGGCCATTGAGGAGAAAAACACTCTTAATGCTTGGTTTGGGAATAAATATACTTCTGTTCAGGAAATGATAGAAAACAATCCTCCCATTATTTATTCACTAAGAACTGTTAGTTAACATTTTTATTGCTCATTTGTTTTCATTCCCAAGAATATTTTTAAAAATTAGACTTGAATAATAATTTAAAATATTCTTTATGTAGTAGCATTTGAATGTAGCATTAAGGAAAGATCTAGATAGGGGAGAGGTAAAATAGCAATGCATTCATTCTCCACTAAGTACTGATTTTGAGCATTTTGATCACTATATGTGCAAAGGGATGCAACAAAAAAATTGGATGAACATTTCTAGTTATTGCAAGATTATTATAAACATCTTCTATACCACTGTGTATGAAGGTAATACCTCTTGGACTATAATACGAAGAAAGGCTCTGCATCTCCCAAGTGACTAAGTTTAATTTTAAGGACAACGTGACTATGGAAGCCCTTTAAGTTTCTCTTTTCACTATTGCTGCTAGGATGCTCTGAGTCAACTTTATAGGCTACTTTTACTTACTATGCAATAATTGTATGAATTTTGTTAAGCTACTTTACATCCTTTTCTGAATAAGAGAAAATGCAGTTTGGCAGACTACATTAAATGTAAAATTTTCAGACTCTGACTGGCTTTGCTGTATGGCTAACATCACATATTTCTCCAAATACTGAATTAAGGACTCTGCAATTCCTCCTCCTTATCCAAGGCTACTCTGACAACTGGTAAAGTTTAACTGAAGAATCTAAAAAGAATGCTTTTACATAAATGTTAAGGAAGGCATAAAAAGGCTTTTGATATGTACTCACAGAATAATAACCCAGCGCGGTATCTGAATCAGAGCTGCTGGGGTGTGGGTTTCCCAGGGTGGAGTATATTAATTCATTTATTCTGCCAGCTGTCTGATGTTTAGTCTTTGATGGTGGATTGGCCTGTATTGCAGGAGGTGTGGTATCAAGAGTCTGGTTTTGTGTGTGGCTATCACATCCCAATCTCTTTCAATCATTGTCTGACCTATTATTTCTATGTGTTATTTCTCATAAGACTGAGAATGTTCCAATGTTTAGTACAAAAAGATATATATATGAAAAGGATTCCTCTCAAAAACTCAGTAGAAACTGGAAATTACAGAGTAGCTGCCTCAATAGATCAAAACTGGTTTTGTTGAACATTTGTGCCCATTTAAAGATTTGCACGTTTTATGTTCACTCACACAGGAGGTGGGTCTGGCGTCTATGGCAAGTACTGACCTCTGATATGGCAAAATTCTAAGTAGGAAGCTTGAATACTCATCAGGGGTTTCCTGTGCCCCAGAATTCATACAGAATTTTACTGATCAACACTTGAACTCCATAAAAAAGTAAAAATGTGTGTGTTATGTTTTATTGCAAAATGTTCCTTTGAAAGAATACACTGTTATACCCAGCAGCAGCTGCCATCATCCGCCTGAAAGGATGCCGAGTGGTAACTGAACAGTGTGAACTGAGTTCCGGCAGGCAATGAGCTAGAAGGGAAGACAGCATAACTAGATAATACCTGTGCTAGGTGGTGAAGGCCCCCATGTTGTTACAGCTATGATGTGAAATACCAAGCGGAACCTGGCATTTGAAAGCCATTTAAACATTTTAAAAGCTCTAGATGGTAAAGGTTAACTTCTCTAATGATTCATCAGGACTGCCTTGCAGAGAGTGGCAGAATTTATAAACACAAAATCATAGCTGGCAGGGGAAAGTACTCAAATGAAAGACAGGAACGAATCCATCCACGGACAGGATATCAAGCCTTGGACACAATATTTCTTGGCATGTGGAAGTAATTCAGAGATCAATGGGAGCAATAGATTGCTCTTTAGCCTAAAGGAGAACAAGGCCACATTCACATTACTGGGGAACAGTGAATCCTGAATTCTCCATGTGATTAGGCTATAAAAGGAAGGCCACTCTATTTAGCCTAAGAACCTAGCATCACTAAAAGCTTAGGGCAAAAATTCACTGTGACCCACGGGAAAATATTTGTCCACAAAACTGATGATCAATATTCTACATTTAGCTAAAGTATTATGCTTGATGACAAACACAGTCCATAAATGTCACTTGGTAATTTGCATTAGTAAAAATTATTAGCCAAAAGTCACACTTACAGCGTCCGTGCTTCCAAATACCACAAAATTTGTTATAGCATGTCCTCATATTTATAACTATGCTGTATGTCCCCAATAAAATCCAATAAATTCCTTCTCTGCACACTGATTGTGAAAATCACAATCTTTCTTTGTTAGGGTCTCTTCCAATGACATTGAGCTTTCAAAAGGTCCTATTTTAACTTGAATAAATGTCATATTTCCCACCAAATGAACCCTCAAGATCAGGAATCACTAGTGCATGAAAGAAACATTGGCGGTACATAATAATCAGGAAGTCATAAATTTAATGAGGATCAAAATCTCACAGGGCCATACATCCCCAAATGATAATGCATGGGAACAAATTCTTAGCTTACAGTTTCTGAATTAGGGATTGATTTTTGCTCTGCCAAAATTGCATATCCATGAGCAAAATAAATGATCACAATTTATCATAAAGCTGCTAAGTTTTAAACCACTGAAGTGGTTTGCTGTAGAGCAAGAGCTAGTGCACACACTCCTATAAGAACAGCACAAAGATGCACAGGAGGTGCAGTTCTCTTTGTGGACACAGGTACTAAATAGCACCAAAGCATGGAAGAGAAAGGACAACCTCCACCACACTCACAATGCGTAATCTCCCACTAACGCCTCACCTCATCCTAGCCTGAACTCTCCAGTCCTTTCTATGTTCCAAACACAGGGGGAGTCCAATGCCATCTCATTCCTTCCATTCACAGAGAAGAAAGAAGAAGAGTTGAAGTAATTTAATAAAAAGGAATGCTTTATTCAGCTATACCTATTATTGTGCCTAATGTGGTAGGAACCTTATATAAATATTTTAACATACATTGAATTATTAATAGTATGTTTGCGTTAGAAATTTTTAATCTATTTTTGTGCATTCTAATATTGAAAAAATAAGAAAACATATTGTGGTTAATGGGAATAGGGCTCCTCACTATCTGAAAAGGGAGTTAAAAGTACAGAAAGAGAGAAGACTGGGATGAGCCCTGTGGAATAGGATTGGAATCAGAGGTTTCGGTATAAACCCTGATTTCTGTTGATATAAGATTAAATAGGTATATGGGTGGATAGAGAGATGAATGATGTGAGATAAATATTGAAGTAGATACAGATGTATATATGTATATATTCTGGGTTGGCCAAAACCTCTGTTATGTTTTTGCCATAAAAGATACATTTTTCATTTTTCCCCAAAACTTTATTGATTTGGATATTTGAGTATGTTGGCTCTCTCCTGCTATTGGCTTCTACCCCTGGTAGAGGCCAGGGTGGTACTAAACATCTCCCAATGCATAAGACAGCCCTGCAGCAAAGAATTATTTGGCCAAAACATCAATAGTAACAAGAAATTTCACAAACCACTTTTGACATGTCCGATCAGTCACAGCACCTTCTCCATACACTGCACAAATTTTTTTTTTTTTTTGCATTTCAGTTGAGCTTTTACCTTTCTTGAAATAATAAAGCATAAAATGCCAAAAATGTTGCATATCTTCTTCCATCTTCAATTAAAATGACTGCACAAAAATTCACCAATTTTAATGTTTTTTTAATGCACACTAATATGACAGCTGTCACAATAAAATCTAACAAAATTGTTTCAAATAAAGTTAAAGACAACTAAGTGCTACTAGAGCCATCGTGCAGAAAAAATGTAAATTAATTTTTGGCCAACCCAATATATACTGTGTGTACATATAGCATATATACACGCGGTCTGTCCAGAAAGTATCCAGCCATGTAATATGAAAAAGAGACATTTATTGAAGAAGATACAAGATACAAGAAACATTGTACATAGGACAATGATGCTTCAGTCCCCTTCAAAGTAGGCACTTTGGGACCTCACACAGTTCTCCCACCATCTCTTCCACCATTCAAAGCACTCTGCAAAATCCTTTATTGGAATTGCCAGCGGCTGCTCCGTTATATTTTCCTGAATCTCATCGACGGTCTGAACTCTCTTCCCTTTCAAAGGTGACTTTAGTTTTGGGAAAAGCCAGCAATTGCACCATGCCAAATCTGGGCTGTAGGGGGTGCCGAGTCACCTATGTGATTTGATTTTCACCAAAAAACTACACGAGATATGATGCATGAGTGGGGACGTTGTCATGATGAAGCTGCCAATCACCAGTGGCCCATAGCTGCAGCCATTTTCATTGTATTGCAGCTCTCAACTGAAGAAGAACATTGAGGTGGTACTCCTTATTAACTGTTTGGCCTGGAGGGGCATACTCATGATGGACAACACTTTCCCAATCAAAAACCCCAGTTAACATGGTCTCGATCTTGCTGAGACTGACGCACCTTCTTTGGGCATGGAGCACCAGACAAGTTCCATTGGGATGACTGGAACTTCATTTCCAGACCACAGCCATGACCCACAATTCATCTCTGGTTATGACCTTCTTGAAGAAATCTGGTTCACTGGCCCTGGCTGGTGTAGCTCAGCGGATTGTGCGTAGGCCTGAAAACTGAGGGGCTGCCAGTTCGATTCCCAGTCAGGGCACATGCCTGGGTTGCAGGCCAGGTTTCCAGTGGGGGATGCATGGGAGGCAACCGCACATTGATGTTTCTCTCCCTCTCTCTCCCTCCCTTCCCTTCTCTCTAAAAATAAATAAATAAAATATTTAAAAAAGAAATCTGGTTCATTGGTAGTGGTTTGAATCAAGTCATTAGCAACTACAGCATGATGTTCCTTTCTGCTCTGGTAGCAGAAGCCATAGAACAAATTTTGTCACGACACGTTTCATGCCAAGATCCTGTGTCAAAATCTCAGACACAGTACTTTTTGGAATCCTCAGATCAGCTTCTAGTTCTTGCACTGTTAGTCACTGATCTTTGTGGACTGCAGCCCCTATACATTCAACATTCTCAGGTGTTCGGCTCATTGCTTACCTTCCAGAACATGAATCACTTTCAACAGATTCTCGACCATCTTAGAAGCATTTGTGCCACACTTTTATTTGCACTGCACTCATTGCATTGTCCCCAAAAACCTTCTGGATAATTTGAATAGTTTCCTCAGAGGAATGTTCAAGCTTAATGCAAAATTTGATGCAGATTCATTGCTTTACTCGCTCAGTTATTTTGAATGCCACAGCCACACAGAACACACTCTCACTCAATGGTGTCTACTGCCCCCCACTGACTAGTACAGTGAAGTTGTCATTGTTCACACATGCACATTCCAGTCTACTCTCCTTGGCTGCCAGGTTACATTGATGGCAGGCTAAGGGAATTCATTTTTCCACAGTGGAGAAGCGTAGCCCTGGACTTTCACACGTGTCAGAGCAAGGTCTCTCACGTGATAAGCCCAAGCCGGCATGCGTGGACCCATGTTTGTGGAAATAGAATTTCCTGTGGGGAATCAGGCTAACATTTCTTAGATTTAAAATAAAAACCTTGCTGCTGCTGAAACCTGCCCGCTCCCTGGATCAAAGGACTTATGCTAATGCATGTCCGGGCTCTTCCTGGTCAAATGTTTACGGATCAACCTAAGTCTGTTTGCATATCCATTCTTTTGATGTACCTTTCTGAGTCTGTCTACCGCCTAGATCCACATTCTGTGCATAGTTAATGAAGACCATTCTGATGCGAATGTGCTCTGAAACAACTAATAAAAGCCTGGGCTGAGCTATGCTCGAGGCTCTCCCCCAGATGATAAGGGAGGAGTCACGTGGTCCCGGTCTAGCCTCTAAGTCCAGTGTGTCTGTGGGTGAGATTTATTTACACGCATTCAGTCGCGGTCGACACAAGTCCTGCTGGTCAGGAATCGCCACATCAGGCAAACCGTTCTCATTATATTAACAATGCTGGACTTTTTCTGGACAGACCTTGCCTGTATAATTTAGAAGCTCTGTCTACTGAAAGGGCCTAGAAGCAAGGTCGTGTAAGTATCAATGAGCACACATAGTACCCAAACCTTGGTCTCTAAATACCATTTGTGGGAAAACGAAAACAGAAAAAGGAACCAGGGTTCCCTGGAGAAATGGTTGATTCCAGATTCCAGGTTTGGGGCAGGGGAACTACAAAATGATTCCAGAACATCTTGTTGTAACAGAAAAAAGGAATAATGAAAAATAACAGGAAACTGTCAAATGGAAAGAACCCAGCTTGAAGAGACTCCCACTGATCAAGTCTAGGATAACTTGAGTGTTAAAATAATGTGAATAGTCAATTATAACCCACTGAATAAAACAGAAAATCCATGAGTGCATACTGATTAAATAAGTAAATAAGGTAGATGGGAAAGCTCCTCCTTACAGAGGAATGCCAAATAATAAATTTAAAAGTAATGATACAGTTAGAAATGCACCATTTGGTCAGCACCACTGTAACAATGGATTCAAGCAGGAAACATCAATGAATGCTGAAACTAGTGTGTGAAAGCTCAGTGAGAAATAAGATGTCTACATAGTGTCAAAGACACTTACTGAGAATACTTATTAATGACTTCAGTGGGAAAACCTGGCAGATAAACCATTAACAAAGTGATGACATTCACATCACCAGTAATGGGACAAATTGCTATCCTGGGCCTCTGGCTGTGAGCTTTGAGAAGGATCAGCACCTCTCCTGTGGCTTTCCTGTCAAAAATGCAAAACTTGAATCTAATCACTCAAAAACACTAAATGAACCTAAAATGAGAAACAGTCTATAAAATATTGGCCTCTGGTCTTCAAAAATGTCAAGCTCATAAAAGATATAACTAGCTAACTAACTAACTAAATAAATAAATAAATGCCAAAGGAACGGAAGCATTTACAGGAGCCAGAGACATGACAACTAACTGTGCTACATGGTTTGAAGAGATTCCTGGACTGGAAAAAGGAAAGAAAACACCATTAGGACAATTTGAGAAAATAAAATAAAGTATGCAGATTATAGCATTATATTGAAGACACCTGCTTAATTTTGATTACTATACTGTGATTATTTAAGAGAATGTTCTTGTTTTGGGGGAAATACACACTAAAGTATTTAGGAATAAATGAACATCATGTCTGCAACTTACTGTCAAATGGTTCAGAGAAAAATTTTATGCACATATGCTAATATATTTTACATTATACACATAATATACAGAAATCAAAGAGAAGAAAAGAAAAGAGAAAAAGAGAATAATAAAGCAATATGGTAAAGTGTTAACATCTGGGGAATCTGAGTGAAAAGCTGCAAGAAAAGTTGGACTCTTCTTGCAACTTTCAAATATGAAATTATTTCAAAATAAATACTTTAACATTACAAAGATGAAAAGATTAAAAATATTCACTCAATAATGGACTAGATTAATTAAAATATTATACATTAACTTCTAACTGCAGTGAACATGAAAAAATACAGAGCTACATGTATCAAGAGAAACAGATGGCAGAAAAATGGTACGGGACACAGGCAGGTTACACAATGTCATGCATAGCACAATATCATTTATGTAATTTAAAACACACATGAAACATTACTATAAGTTACTTAGTGAAATTCTTATTAATTTTTTAACATGGGTGACACGTTTTCATTTTGTATCTGGTACCATAAATTATGGAGCCTGAGAAGTTCAATGTTTTTTTCAAGTTAAAAGGATTTTTTTCTCAAGTTCATCTTAAGATTATAAGTCTGTGATGATAAAATTGAAAACAAACAAACAGTACTCTGCATTTCAAAGCTGAGCTGCCCTAAACTAGAAATCAGTTTAAAACAAAACCTCTCTGCTTTGGATATTCTTCCTTTGTCTGAATCCCTGGCTCTTACATACCTGCCGAAACATGACCCCTTCAGAAGTTTTCTTGAGCCACCCACATGCAGTCCCTCTCTTCCTTCATAGCCCATCACTCCATCTCCTCACCTATTTTGTTTTTATCACAGCACTTACTCTCAGAAATTTTATCATTTATCTATGCAGTTATGCATGTTATATTCTCATTAGAACATAAGCCCTAGGGATAAGGAGCTCTATATTCCTGTCTCCTACTATACTCCAGGGAGCAAAAAGAGTTCTTGGCATACATCAAGCATCTAATGTCTGCTGATAAAATGAACTTAGAACAAAAATAAGAGACCAAAAAAAGATTTGCAGAGATGGAGAGAAGCCTAAAAGTGTCTATGCTTTTACAACAAGCTCAGAGCAAGATTTCCCAAGAGACTTGAAGGTGGCCAGGGACACTCGGTCCTTGGAAACCACATTGTCCAGTCCCGTCCTCAGTAAACAATCCAGGCAGCATTCCAGAACACAGCTAGGAGCTGCCACGGGGGCAGCAACCTCCAAGTGCCATCAATTCTGGTCACCTCCCATTTTCGTTTTGATGAAAGTGTGAGAGAATATCATCCTTAAGAGGCCACAAGACAAAGATACCTGCAAAGGTAAAGGCCTGACAGTAAGGCCAGGGATTCCCTGGGGCCACCCAGGTAAGACTAGAATTGCCAGAGATCTCTCGAGAAGATTTGCCCTTTTGTGTGTCTGCTCTTGTTTATGCTGCTCCCCATTTCTAAGAACCCCAACCTCTAGGACTGATATGAGCTTCCCTTCATAAAACCTGCCCTAACTAAAACTAGAGGCACCACGGGACAGTTGGCAGCCTGGCGCTTGGGTAAGCTAGAACCTGACAGATGAGAGTTTAATAGAGCAACTGTCTGCCTGCCACGCTGCAGGCCAGTGCAGCACCCTGCCTGACGTTAGGAATAGAGGGACCCTGGCTGCCCTTGGCCAGAAGGGCCAGAGCCCAGGGATTGCTAACAGAGGGCCTGCCTGGAATGGTAAGATGGGACCTGAGGCTCCTTCCGCCTTCTGATCTCCGTATTGGCTGAGCTCAACAAGAAGCTAGAGGCCAGAAAAGAATAATGGGTACTTACAGGTGGATTCTGGACACTCAGCAGGAAGGAGAACAGGGGAGAACAGATCTGAGAGAGGCAAAAGGAAGAAACTCCCAATAGTCACAATGACCTCTCCCTGCTCTAAACACTTGTAACAAGGGGTGTACAACTACATCCTCTCTTGCTTGAGTTCTGCCCTTGTTTCCTGTGTGCTGGACTTCCTTCTCTCAGCTAGACTCTATGCTCTTCAAGGGTAGGGCCACTTATTATTTTTCCTGTGTCCTCTAAAGAGCTTATCTCATTAATAGTAGCCAGAATTCTGTACCTATACACATTTTTACATGAGATACAACACTTTATAGTAAGAAAAGTAAATGATGAAAGTAGTTTGCTATTTGACAAGGAAACTACATTATCTGCTCCACAAAAAGCCTGAAAACATTTCTGTGGGGTACTTATTACTTGGCCATTATATGAAAATATTACAGAAATAAAAACCGTAGGAAGAGAAAAAAAAATCCTAACAAATCCTTCCTTATAGGACTGAATAGTAACGTGCTAGTGTACAATCAATTCTAATACAAAAAGTGGGGGGGGGGAGGCAGCCTTTCTCTTTCAGTGTAGTTTTCTAAAGGGAATAAATAATTTACTGTTCTTTCAACCACGCAGTTCTCTCCTATTATTTAAAAAATATGTTCTGGTTGCTGTTGCAAAACAAAACAGAGCTAGTTTTTTGTTGTTGTTGTTGTTGTTTCCTGGCTTGCCCTTTACATGGCTGTATATCTTTCAATTATGAGCATGATAACTCAGAAGTCATAAAAAATAGTTTTCAAAACACCATCATCGGCCCTGGCTGGTGTAGCTCAGTGGATTGAACACGGGCTGGGAACCAAAGGGTCCCGGTTCAATTCCCAGTCAGGGCACATGCCTAGGTTGCAGGCCAGGTCCCCGTGAGGGTCATGTGAGAGGCAACCATAGATTGCTGTTTCTCTCCCTCTGTCTCTCTTCCTTCCCCTCTCTCTAAAAATAAATTAAAAAATAAAATAAAATCTTAAAAACACCATCATCTTTCTTTGGAGACAATGAGAAAAAGACACTCAGTCAAAGTCTGAAATATCCTGGGAATATTTTGGGCTATTTAAAATAATTTAAAATGATTTAAATTTGATGGCTTGTACATCCTTTAGAGGCCTTAAGTACATTTACATTCTTAAAAACTACTAACAAATATGTTCATTGCCCGATTCCTAGTTCCTTGGGCATTCTGGAGGTCAAAATTACTGACCAAGTCACCAGCACACACATTGTCCCACTCCTGCCTTCCACAAGGATGGGGCCACCATCAGAAAAGCATCTGTTCTGGTGTCAGTGTCTGTAATATTAATTGCTCCGATCTTCAATTAACAATTGGGATCGATTGATCATTCATTCATTCAGACAACAAATATTTATGATGTGAGAAGGACATAAATAACACAAATCTGCATTAAATGGCTGCCAAAGGAAGTGCCAACCTGAAGGATACCTTACAAAAGTGGTATTTATTCAAATGCAGTATGAAGGGTAAGTCTTCCTTAAAACCAAGACCTAATAGAGCCAGTCCCCAATGGCAAACTTCACATATGTTTTAACCTCATTTTCAAAGATTATTATGAAAAAGAACAGCAGCAACAAAAATACTAAATTCTGTAGAAAAAGCTCAGTATGAAGACTAAACTTGGACACCTTAACCTTTTGTCATCCAAAATCACTTTTGCACAAAACCACTATATCCTCTTCGGCCTCACAGTAAAGGTAGTTTTCATCTAGGCCATGAAAATGACTGCCTTCATGCTTTGAAAAGCAAGGAGGTACTATTAATTCTCCAGTAATCATTACTGTTATTGTCTTATGGTACACCTCAGGTTTCTGCCTGGTTTTTATGAATATAGACAATAATCATTAATTCCCCATAGCAGTACACATTTCCCTCCACTGTAATGTTCTCCCTCATAAAGGACGAGGATGGAAAACATTTGGGGCACCTAATTCTTTTATGACTGATCCATGAGCATAAAACTATTCATGTTTATCTCTTAAGTGTAATTACCATATTTCTCACATCAATGCCCATGGCCGAAGACATCAATTAAAACTAATGTGTAATTTTCATGTTTCAAATGAACTTAATTGTGTGAAGAAGATCTGTTGTATGCCCTCCTGTATATATCTTTCAGGAGATGTTACTTTGCCAATTTTAGAAAGCACTGTGTAATATGGGGTAGTTCCTTCTGTGAAATAACCCAATGCTCTGGGCAACTGCCATCGAAACCAGAGCAACCAAGTCTGTTCAGATTATTTTAGGTCTGATAAGTTTTCTATGTTCATATTTAGAAAGCTGATATCAAGTTCAACTTACCTAAAAGAACTTCTGTAAAAATACTTTCCTTATTTAAAAAAATTTCATACTAATTAATATTTTCCCTATTAATAATCCCTTTAAGGCAAAGGTTAAAAGTAATATAATTCCACAAATTAAACCCAAAGTAAGTAGAAAACAGAAAATAATAAAAATAAGAAGAAATTAATGAAATAGAAAGCAAACAAATCAATAAATCCAGAAGTAGATTCTTTTTAAAAGCTGATAAAATTGATAACCATTTAGCAATAATGATCAAAATTTTGTAGTAAACAGAGAAAACAGAAATTATCAATATTAAGAATAAAACAGTGGATATGACTACAGATGGTACAAAAATTAAAAGCATAATAAGGAAATAATATAAACAACTTTATGCTAATAAATTTGACAACCTGGATGAAACAGACAAATTCCTTTAAATATACAACTTATTAAAACTGACACAAAAAGAAATAGAAAATATAAATAACTCTATTTAAAGAAGTTGAATTTGTAAATAAACAACTTCCCAAAAGAAAACTCTTAAGACTAAATGTCTCCACTGTTAAATTCTTCTAAAAATTAATAAAAGAGACAATACCAATCACATATAATCTTCTAGGAAATAAAGAAGAGAATACTTTCCAATTCATCTTATAAAGTCACTGTAACTCCGGTATACCAAAACCAAAGACATTATTAGAAAAGAGAATTATAGACCAAAATTCCTCATAAACATCAATGTACAAAAATGTAACAAAATATTATCAAGTCACCTAGAAATATATAAATACACCATAATCTAGTAAAGTTTATTCCAAAATTAAAGGATGGAAATCAATTAATGTAGCTGACTATATCAACAGATTAAGGGAGAAAATTCATATGATAATTTTAGTAGATACAGAGAAAACATCTGATATATCCATTTATGTTAAATAATAACCCACTTGTGTTACAACACCCATTTATGTGAAAAACTTTCAGTAAACTAGGGACAGAAGAGAACTTCCTCAGCCTGTGATGGACATAAAAAAAAATCGATAGCTAAAAACGCTTAATAGTAAAATATTAAATGCTTTTACCTAAGGTTGGGAATAAGACAAAAATGTCTGCTGTTAGTACCACTAATATTTTACTGGAGGTCCTAGCCAGTACAATCAGATAAGCAAGAGAAATAAAAGGCATATGGATTGGAAAGGCAGAACTAAAACTCTCCTTGTTCAATGATGACATGGTGTGTATTTAAAAAGTCTGAATAAATCTGTAAGAAAACTACCAGGCCTGATAAATGAATTTAGCAATGTCATAGGAAACAAAGTCAATATATTAGTTAGCAATATAACAGCTAAAACAATATTATTTACAAAAATATCAAAAACTCAAAATGTGGGGATATTTTAACAAAATACATATTAAGATCTTTAAACTAAAAACTCTCATACATCCCTGGGGGAAATTAAAGAAGACCTAAATAAATAGCAAGATACCATGAATGCATACTTGGAAAAAAAACTCAACATTGTTAAGATGTCAGTTCTGCCCAAATTGATCTAAAGATTCAATATAATTCCAGTCAAAATCCCAGCAGGCTTTTCTAAAAAGAAAATGCACAAAAATAAAATCTGAGATAATCATAGACCTTAATATAAAAGTTAAAACAAAAAAGCTATTAGAAACAATGAGAATAATACATCATCTCTGTAGTATTCATTCTTCCCAGTAATGCATAACATCAGTCTAATCATGAAAAAAAAATTCAAATAAACCCAAATTGAGGGTTATTCTACAAAATTTCTGGAGTAGTCATCAAAAGTATCAAGGTCATAAAAGATAAGGAAAGACTAAGGTTGTATTTAGAAAAAACTAAGGGCTTGTGACCACTAAATGCAATGTGGTATACCGGACTAGATTCTAGAATGCAATAAGGACTTCAAGGGAAAAACTGATCAAATCTGAACAAAGTCTGTAGTTTACTGAATACATTGCACTGATGTCAATTTCTTATTTTCGATTATTGTACCATGGTCATGTAAGATGTTAACCTCAGGGGAAGCTGAATGAAGGAAGGGTATTATCAATTCAATGTACTCTATGCAACTCTTCTGTAAATCTATAATTATTTCAAAATAAAAAGGGGTTTAAAAGCTGTTAGGAAAACATGTATAATAATATACTAATGATGCTGAAGTAGACAAAATACCTTAGACAGACAGTTACCTACAAGGGAATTTCCATAAGACTGTCAGCTGATTTCTCAAAAGAGACCTTGCAGACAAGAAGGGGTTGGAGAGAAGTATTCCAAGTCATGAAAGGCAAGGACCTACATCCAGGAATACTCTATCCAGCAAAGCTATCATTTAGAATGGAAGGGCAGATAAAGTGCTTCTCAGATAAGATCAAGTTTAAGGAGTTCATCATCACCCAGCCTTTACTGTATGAAATGTTAAAGGGATTTATATAAGGTAGGGGGGGATATTAACAGGGGAGTGGCAGAGGGAGACAGAGGGAAAGGGGCAGAGAATAAGTAGCATAAATGGTAGGTAGAAAACAGACAGGGAGAGGTTAAGAATAGTAAAGGAAATGTAGAAGCCAAAGAACTTACGTGTATGACCCATGGACAAAAACTAAAGGGCGGAGAATGGGGGGTATGGGGGCGGAGGGGAAGAAAGGGGGAAAAATGGGACAACTGTAATGGCATAACCAATAAAATACATTAGAAAAATACCTTAGACAGAATAGAGAAAGGAATAAACATAAAAGAAAAAAAACTTCGATTTTAACACAATTAAAAATATCTGTTCATCAAAAAGTACCATCTAAAGAATAAACAGGTAAGCCACAGGATAGGAGGAAATATTTGCAATGCAGATTTCTAAAAAGTGTCTTGTATGTAGTGTATAAAAAGTGCTCTGATACCTAATAAACAATAAGAACAACACAATAATCGATGGCAAAAGACCTGAAGAGACGCTTCACAAATGAAGATAAGCAAATAGTCAATAAGCACATGAAAAAAGTGTTCAACATCATTTCTGCTCAAGAAATGCAAATTAAAACCACAATGAGAGACCTACACTAACCCATAAATAAATGAAACAAATGAATAAATTAAAAAAACAAACACCACCAAATATTGAAGAGGATACAGAGTAACTAAAAGTCTTCAATATTGCTGATCAAGTATAAGATGGTAAATCACTTTGGAAATCTTTTGGAGCAATTCCTTAAAAAGTTAAACACATCTACTCTTTAGTCCACCAATTCAAACCATGTTCCAAAAAGTCCTCTACTGCTATCTTATTCTTAATAAGCCAAACCTAGAAATAGCCCAGGTTTCCATGAAGAGATCAACCTACTTTGGCACATTCATATAGAGGATTACCACTCAGCAATGAAAAAGAAAAAAAAAAAAAGAAATTACTGATGCAGTTTTTTAAAAATGTATGAATTATTTTTAAAATTTCATAAATTAAAAGTACACACTTATGATCCCAGCTCTACAAAATTCTAGAGTAGGTAAAGTCAGCATGGTAACAGAAATCAGATCAGGATTTGCTTCTGGTGGCCCAGGGAAGTGACTAGAAAGAGGCATGGAGATGATATGGTTTAGCTTTTGTATTTACTATAATTGATTGAAAGATACACTTAATAACTAAACATTTCACAGTTCCTAAGAATTAAGAACCATCACAAATTCTTAAATTAACATGTTTTTTTCTTTATGCGTACACTCTTGCCTACCTGTGGGGCTGAAACAAAACTTTCCAGTCCTTTGGCCACTTCTCCAGGAATGGTGGTGAATATTTTTTTACTCTCTCTTTCGGACCTCTTGCCTAGTACAAGCTACTGCTCAACCAGGTGGACCTGAAATACTTCTCAAATGTCTATACTACATTCATGTAGCCAGCTATTTCCAACAATCCCATCTAGACCATCAACATATTACAAACTTTTAAAAAGAACAGAGATTTTCACCACCCCCTCACCTCTGGAAGAAGTTTAAACAGCCATGATAAATGCAGTATGTTTTGAGCAAACTCTTTTCCTCACCCACGGGAAGCATGGCAGTAACCTAGCTTCATTCCAGGTATGATGACACAGGGGAAAATCTGAAGACGACAGAACTGGGGTCCTGTTTAACCTTGATTCTCCAGGAGGTTCTCACAATTGCCATCTCTTCCAACCAAATGTCAAGTTGCTCAAAATTAAACAGTTCTTCAGGGAGTTACTAGACAATGTATGCAAAGTGTTGATAAGGACTTTGGTCAGAACCACATTTGTGATGCTCACTGGGGTACAGATTGTCAATTTCCAGATATAAGCTCTTAATGCTGAAAAGCATATGGAATAGCTGGAAAGAAATATGCTTTGGGCTTAAGAATTAGCAGGTACTTTATTTCACATTCTACCCAAGTATTCTCAAGAGCCGCAATTACACGTTCTACAAACTTAGGAGCTAATTTGTATTTTTGCAAAAGGAATAATTAAAGATGACTAGGATCTTCTAAAATCTAGGTTGGTAGAAAGTAAGGCCCAATGAACTCATTCAAAAGAAATAAAGCAGGAAGAGACAGCAGTTGTTCAATGGCATATAAGCGTATCTTTCGTGCTGTGTAAGTCATCTGAATCAGATATTTACAAATGACTTGGTCCCGTAGTTCTTTTGCCATAAAAACCCAATTTTTCTTTGAGAAAAAAATATTCCCCAAATAGAAAATTTTCGTATACTTGGTTTCTGACATTAAAAGAGTTTTTAAAAAGGAACGAGAACATGCTATGATCCGCCCCATTACGAACGTACTGAACATGTTTACTGCCTCTACACGGTCACACCATGGAATTCATTTTTGACGTTGCGGTTCTTACAATTACAGTTAAACCAAGGTACAAAGTAATATCAACAACAGCTACACATTAAGGGTAAGGAAGTCCCAATTTAGGAACTATCTCTGCTTTCTGACTATGGAATGGGTGAGAGAGTCAGAGCACATGGCTTAACGCAGGTCTGCTGGGAGTGAGAATGCCCGTAAATGAGCCTACAAGACACGACTTGCAAAACGAGGGCATCAGATTTTTACCCAACTGAAGCTACTTCCTGCAAATTTGTTGTATCATCCCTCCTTAAACTGCCGGGCCCTGTCTTTCCTCCAAAACCCACTGAACAAATATTTATTCCCTACAGTGGACTGAGGATTGAGGCGATTTCTTTTACCCGGCCTCAGAGGCTTAAGTTCTTTTAGAACACACACATATACACATGCAATGCATTTCCTCCCACTTCAGCTAACACAAATCTTACATCCCTTCAAGGTTCCACTTGTATGTCATCTCCTTTGAGTTGCTTTCTTAGCCCCTAAAGAAACTGACCTTCCTACTCACATCACAATTTGCATCTCCACTGTGGCTCTTACAGGATCCGCTGAGATCTGCAGTTTACCTGCAAGGCACAGTCAGTGCACTCCAAGACTCTCTCTGTTCCTCTTGAGTTCTGCCCACAGTGTCTAGCACAGCGTCTTGCATGCAGCTAGTGATCACTAACAGCTGACCTGCTGACCTTTTCATTTAACTATGGAACCTGTCACTAAGAGCACGGCCATTACTAGGAAGATGATGGAGTGAAAATCCTGCTTCTAATGACTTTCACCATTCTTCGGTCTGTCACATTACATACAAACTCAAACTTCTCTTTAGCTTAGTTTATTGCTATAAATTCGACATTGATCTGGCAAAAATAGCAACGTCGCAAAGTTACTCTATCACACGCTATGTTTCAGACTTAAAAACTTAAAATGACATATAAAACCCAAATTTGAGTTCATCAACTTAATTTTCCTGTGTCTACACACTCCAAATGGGGATTTCTATTTTAGAACTACAGCATCAAATGCAAATGACTAAGGTTGTTTTATTATTATGATGATTACAATTTTTTTTCCTTTTGTACATATTGATTCGTTAAAATTTACTTCAGTCTTGGCATAAATAATCAACCTCTATTTTTTTCAAGCTCAATAGTGGCATTTTCCTACAAAATATGTTTATTACTGTAGATGAATGCTAGCCCTTCCAAGGAATAATTTCCATTGTCAGAGAATGATCTAGGAATTTATGTCTACTGCTTTTGATCTCTTTGAGGTCAAGGTCCACATATTAATGTCTTGTGTTCTCAGCAGACAGCACAACACTTGGCACATAGTAGGTACTCAACTGAAGTCTGTGGAATGGATACTCAGTAATTCATCTTGGGAAGTGAAAGGATGATTCAAAATTGAAGATAGCATGCTGAAATCTCAGTCTTCCACTGCCTTTAAGATGCCTTTCTGTGCTGCCCTCGGGGTCCAATCTCTTCATTTCTGTGGCTGGGTAGAGGGCAAGGTGGAGGGCACACACAGAGGAGGGCTGCAGACCCAGACCCTGATACTGGCTTAGCATACAGAAGACATTCAGTACATGTTTCAATGAGATGGCTCCCATTGTTCTAAGGCTCACAAGCTGACCTTCCTTTCCCAGGAAGTTTTTTTATTATCAGGGACTAAAGCAAGGTCTCACAACTATAGATCAGGAACTGGTAATGTTGGGAAGTGAGCCCATGTCCCCTTTTATAGGCAACTGTGCACCTTTTGCTATCTGCTTAAATTTAACACCAGCAAAGGCTGCTTATAGGAAAATGAGATCATCCTTTATACATTTATTAAACATTGATTGAGTCTCACCCAATTCAACTGTGCCAGGAACTGAGGATACAAAAATAAATAATTTGGCCTTAATTCTCATGGAGCTCCCTGCCATGAGGACATGGTCATAATATAAACCAATAAACACAATACCAAAATCCCCATACACATGCCTGGAAAAGAAAGAGAGCAAGCTGGAGAATGAGAAAGGCAAGTTCAAACAAATGGGTGCAAAAGCACTAAAGCACAGGCAGGCCTTAGAGATAGTGTGGTTCAGTTCCAGACTCCTGCAATGGAAAGAGTGCCACAATAAAGTGAGTAGTAATCTTTTTGCTGGTGGAGAGTCTTGCCTTAAATTTGTAAAACGCAGCATCTGTGAAGCACAATAAAGCAATGAGCAATAAAATGAGATGTGCCTGTAATTAAAACCAAGCTCCTGATTGCACCTGCCATCCTCTACAGTGAGAGTGGATGTGCAGAGCAGGAGCGGGGCAGACACGAGTTCTTCACGCTTCTCATCTCCCACACTGAGCTGTGTTCTACTGTTTAAACAGGCATACTTTTCATACAACAAAGCCCCTAAACCCAAACCACCTACCTCACACATTATTAATTTATGCATACATAACAGACACACCCACAGAGGATTGAATATATTAGAAAAGATATAAGCTGTTTTTATGAGAAACTTAAGGCCTCTCAAGGGCAGTTTGATTAAGTGCAATTTTCATCTCACACACTGAGGACCTGGATATGGGGGCAGGCCCGACACACCTGCAAGGCTGCAGAACTAGAATTAGAAATAATCTATAATTTCATTATTCTATATTATGCTTTAAAAACACCATACACACTTAATGCTTCCATAGACCTCCTTCTAGAAACCTGGTTTCTTTCCTGATTATACAAACAATTTTTAAAAATAAAATAAAATTTCTAAAGTCAAACACAATCAGAATTTTGCCCACAATGTAAATCTCAAAAAAATCTAAACAAAAGCTTTGTAGCCCAGCAATGTGATGCCAATCCTGGGTCATTTCTACTGAGTCTCCCACCAGTCCCTGGGGCCTCACACAGGCTCAGCCATAAGCTGCTATGTAAGGTGGTACTAGGACTCTTGAGAGCAGCCTCCTACTTCCTTTAAAGGAGAAGATGTGACAACTGCCCCTTTCATCTTCCTGCTTCTCAGCAAGCCCCTACTGTGCAAACCAACGCGTACTTAGAAGTCAAAAGCTAGAAGACGAGCAATTAGACAGTCTTCCAAAGGTTTCCAAATGAATGAGAAACAATCCAGCCCCAGAGCCTCTCCAGTGCTCTAAACCTTAAAAATATTCAGCATCCTAATCAGAGAACCATGACTGTATGCTGAGAAGCCATAGAGCATGTGGGAGGCATTTCATGCTTCAGACTCTGTAAAGCTTTTGTGGGACAGATGTATTATGGAAAAGGAAACTGAAGTTTAAGGCTACATAATTTCATGAAAACCTCAAAATGGTAGCTAAATAGCATTAGGTGTTTTTAATATGCACCATATGAAGCCAATGACCCCTCCTGGAATATGAGTTTCCTGAGGTTCTTTGTCCTCATAGATATTTGTAAATAAAGGCTGATATTTATAGGTCATCTTAGAGGAACATACTCACCTAATTATATTTGTGTAAGTAGAACAAACTGGACTTTGTCTGCCAGTAGTATCAGGTGGAACTTGAAAGCTACTCCTGATAAAGGAATCTCTCTTCAAAAGCTCAGTAACTGTATCTGTATAAACTAAGTTAGGTTACTCTTTTTATCCTATCACTTGGGGTAAATGAGGCCAGTTCTACTCATGCTTCAACAGGGAACACAGAAAGAAGCCAGAAAACAAGATACAGTTCCTCAGGCAGACCCTGGCGATTTGTGGGGTAAAGTAATACCACTGTTGTGGCTTGTGATGGCCCCAACCTCAATTCACTTGAACAAAGAATTTTATCATCATCCCAGCTCCTAGTAATCTGTCAAATGCATCCACATTAAGTTCAGACCAACTCTCCTGGAGTTCCCACAGCCCTTGACTACAAGAACTGTGATCACAACACCTTGCATAGCAGTGTGCTTTGTACAAATCACATAAACACCGTAGAAACCTAACTTATGTGATTTGAATTTTAATTTTTTTAAGTACAAAAACCATTTTAGACCACTTTCATTCATTTCGGGCCATTAAGAAATGGCATGGGTAAACAAAAGTAATTATGAGAGAACTCACAACCAATTATATTACATAATCAAAATTAAGTCTCTAAATCAACTCAGTTCAAGAAGAAGAAAAAACACATTCCTCCATTTTATCATTAAGTCTGACTGCCTACCTTCTTCAGTAATTTTATGTTGACCTCAGTTATTTTTTTTAGCGCACCTAGTTTCTTGTTCCCAGGACTTCTCTTATTAATCCTCTGAAAAATCCACATTACTTACAGCATATCTTCCTACAGAAAAATATCCTCTTAAAACAAAGCATTTTCTGACACCACACTGCATTGCCCTCACTTGGTTTAGATTCAAGTTCATAGTGCAGTAAAGTAAAAAACAATTCAAAAAATTTTAAATAAATGTTTTGAATATAACATTTTACAACCAAAACAGCTTTACAATAACATTACAAAACAATTAAAAAGGCTGGAATGCCAGCAAATGTCTGAGCATGAGTATCATTTTACATACAGTTTGACATTTTCAGTGAAAGAGAACCAGGGGTAAGTGCACTATCAAACACTTAGAATTTCAATTTTTTAAATGAACATCTGACTTCATTATGTTTCAAATTCAGGAAAAAAATGCTGGGACATTAAAATAAATAAACTATTTTCAAGGTTATACAGAGATTGACACCTGCATCTCAAACTTAAAGAGGATGCTAACTCTGGGCTAAGGGAGTGTTCAATGCACAGGTGAGGTCTACAAGATGAGCTCAGTTTATTCAAACCCTGTGGCTGCTTGCTAAGAAATGACAAAAAAGAATGGTTCGTATCTGAAGAATGAAACAACTTTCAAACTTCCTTTGCAAGGACAGAAATCTGTTAACGAGACAGACCAGCAGAGCTGAACAAACAGCTGGTCCTCAGGAAGGGCCTTGCAGTGCTCATAGTAACATGAGTTCCAAGTTCACAGTGATCCTGAGCCTGTACTCTCGGCTGTGTCTTCGGCATGGCCCTTCTCAGTCTTAGAGTCCAGGCTGAGCCCTGACGCCAGCCACAAATGCCATGTGGTCATATAAATGTGCCAGAAACTTGATTTGAGAAGGAAGAAAAAAATTCTTTGGTAGGTGAGGTAGGCTTCCTCCTTCCTTTCTCTGTCGTTCACGTAACTCCTACATTTCTGTACTCTGGGCCAAACTAGGCTTCTGAACAAGGTGATCTGTAAGCAAGGTTCAAATCTGTCTGTGTTGATTAATGCCTGTACCTACTGTGCAGATCTGTGGGAGGAAGGAGAGGGCTGCCTAAGGGCTTCCATATTTATTCAAAGCATCAGCCATTCATGTACTAAGTTTACCAAAAGGACCCAGGAAGCTAGCCTCACAACAGAAGTTAAAGTACCTGTATTTTCCAATCCATGGTTCTCAGAGACATGCTCCATTTCTATGATACTTTAAGATGAGATGAGACAGGGGTGCATTTTTTTAAAGCACGAATTTATAATGGTGCTCACAGTACATCCGATCGTGGTTCAGTAGCCTAACTAAATTTTAACAAGGTGAAATTCCCAAGAACCGCTAGTTTAAGATTTGGAATTGAAATTTCACCAGAGATCTCTTTCAGAAAATGCAACATTCTAAAGATTAAAGGCTTAGATATGGCTTGGAACTAGTTCCTTGGAAGACCCATCAAGGAAGCAGTGCACTTAAACTAGAGGTGGTGGTATTTATGTTAAGCATTTGAAACACAAGACTCGAAAGCTGGTGGAAAAGAGAATTAAAGGTGGTTGGAGGTATTTAAGAATAGGATTGTCCCAAGGGGGGAACAGGCTGCAACTTCAGTGTCAACCCCAGCTGAGCATCATGACCTTCCTGGGCTCCCATGACTTCCTCTGTGCAATGCCCACCATGCACTCCCAGCTTAGGACACCAATGTCTCTGGGCAGCCAGTCAGTCCTGGACACTGGTTTAGAACCACAGCACAGGAATTGAATGGGGCCTTATATACAAAAAACACAGCAAGTGAAAAATGAAAGCCTTGCCCATAGTTTCCCCATCAGAAGTTGGACTTAGGTTGTTTCCAGCACTTGGCTATTGTGAATTGTGCTGCTATGAACATTGGAGTGCAAAGGTTTTTTGAATTGGTTTTTCAGGGTTCTTAGGGTATAATCCCAGTAGTGGAATTGCTGGGTCGAACGGCATTCATTTTTCTGAGGAAGTTCCATAGTGCCCATCTACAAATGAATGGATCAAGAAACTATGGTACATTTACACAATGGAATTCTACGCAGCAGAAAGGAAGAAGGAGCTTATACCCTTTGCAACAGCATGGATGGAACTGGAGAGCATTATGCTAAGTGAAGTAAGCCAGG